>BSBK01003419.1:327500-532500 GCA_027943335.1 Chamaecyparis obtusa
ACAAAGCAAAGCCAATTGACCTTACCCAAGCCTAACCATGGTTATCTCACTTTACCCCCTACCCTTGGGAAAATCTTATAAATAGAAGGCATTTTGAGGCATTATTGATCCACTCCATATCTTTGAATTGTAGCAAAGCTCTTGCAATTTGCATCCACACCACTCACTTAGCATTTTCATGGATAATTAGCTTAATTGTTGATCATTTTAGAGATTTTCTTATCAAATAGAGCTAGAATTTGATAATTAGATCTAGTTTGCATATCATTCTTAGTTCAATTCTCATAATTAGAGTGTCACTAGTGAGGATTTGCAACTGAGAGCCTCACTTACTACTTCAATTTAGAGAACCATGAGATATTTAGATTAATTTGTGTATTATTTAGATTAGTTTGCTTTGAATAGTGTAAATTCTCTTTAAATCTTGTTATTTCATGAAGGTGTAAATCACTCACACACCAAATGGCGCCCACCGTAGGGCTCTAGGCCTCAAATTTATCATAATTTCCACGTTATTTGCAAAATTTAGGTTAGAATTGCATGATTTTGCTCACTGTTTGTAGGTTATAGGAAAGAAATCACGCCTGCCAGTAAAGAAATCATGCCTACAGAAAAGAGATGTCGCTCTCGGTAATTTAGATGTCGCCTGGAGTCTGAACGCTCACTCTTCCTAGACTGCAGAATCACGCTTCTGGACAAAGAAATCATGCCTGCGGACATTAAATTCTCGCCTCACGGACAAGCAGCTGATGTCTTTGGCTATTTAGATGTCGCCTCCAAAGAATTAAAAGTCGCGGCCAAGGAATGAGTTTACGCCTGGTGTAAAGGGAGTTTACTGCATTTCGCTTTTAATTTGTCGCTTTGAACATTTTAAATGTCGCTTTCAGTTAATTAAATGTCGCTTCTCTGAGTTAATTTGTCGCTTGAAATAAAGAATTAACGCATTCATTTAATTTGATATCGCACTTAATTACTTTAATCTCGCTTGAGCCCCTTTTGGTGACGCTCACGGTTAAAGTAATTACGTCTTTATTAAATTAGATATCGCCTTTAGCAAAAGAAATGTCGCCTGGTTTAGCATTTATATTGTATCAGAGTAATTGCTGTTGTCACCTGTATTAAAGATTTCACGCGTTTGCAAAATTTAATATGGCACTTGACTATTTTAATCTCGCTTGAGCCCCTTTTGGTGATGCTCACGGTTAAAGTAGTCACGTCTTCATTAAATTTAATCTCACCTATAGTCTGGATAATGTCGCCTAACTGTATTTTCTCTATTTTGTCAAAATAAGGACTGTATGCTAACTTCACTGTCATTTTTTTTTTATCTCAGGAGCATGGTCTGTCATAAGAAAGTGCAAAAATCAGAGAGAAGACACAAGAGGAGAAATTGATCTCTAAAAGGATAAGGAAAGAAAACTGGGTACATTCTACCTTTGTTCTCAACAATAATTTAGAGAAAGAAGTAGAATTACATGCTAAATACATTGCTGTTGTAGATGCTTACAAACAAAAATATGTCTCATTGAATTGGGAATTTAGTCCTTAAATTTGTAAGAATTTTGCAAGTATTTTGGTAAAAAAAGAATCAAAAGCATAATCAATTATATCATTTTTAGCTTTGATTTTGGTTTCCCCTCACTTTGTTTGTATTGTGCTGACTAACTTGTTGGTGGAGGGAACGTTTTGCTAAGGTAAGAGAAGGATTTAGAGAGAAAACAAAAAATCTACTACTTAAAAATGCGCCTAGCCTTTGCTAGCATCGTTTGAGGTATTTTTCTCATCAAGCTTGCACTTCCCTTAAATTGTGGCATTTTCAAAGTTCAAAACATAGTTTAATCATAAAGGAAAAAAATAAACACTTCAATTCTAAGAACCCCTTTGTCACGGGGTTGAAAAAGAACCAAATTTGATTGTGAGTGTTTGGGATAAGGGAAAAGCAATAGGGATATGCTCTTCACTCTTTGAGTGAATCAAATTCCCAAACTTGCTCTACCAAATCCACTTTTCATGCTTTCAAATGAACATGTTTAAAACTTAGTGGGCTCGCCTCCCGAGATTGCCTTAGAAGGGCCGGTGAGAGGGACAGCCCAAAGTGGGATACACTTGCTTTTGCCGCGAGAATCCGACCCACTATAAAATGAAACGTGGGTATCCTTAATGGGGTACACGACAAAAGGATTTTAGCTCTTTCAAACTTCCTCTAGTAGTCCTAACGGATTGCGCAAAATCGTGTTTTTGTGCATGTGGGAAGCCCCTTAACATAGTTGGGGGATGAAAAGCTAAGATCTCTTTTGAACGGAAAACTTACGACATAACGGTAAAATAGCAAAACTACCTATTAGAGCCATGTTTACGAACCAATTATGTGCTAGGTAGATTGTGTGGAAGCTATTCTTGTGTTAAGCCTGTGAAAACGTTCAAAAATATACACATTAGAGCATTCTAGAGATATGGTACCCAATTGATGTGTGTGTTGAGATTGTTTTTATTTTCAAACAAGATATTCCAAAGTTATTGATCAAAACACCATTAAAATTTTAAACCATTTAAAATTGATCAAAAACTTTTACCTTATTCCAAAAATAGCTTATCAAGAGAAGAAAGTCAACATACCCTTAAAGTTTGTTCATGCCTGTTATTACAAGGTCACTCTCTATAAGGAAAGCATTACAAACAGACGGGACCTACAATGGAGAAGAGCTCCCATTTCCAAAGAACACTTTCATTACTTCACGAGTGACTGAAAATCCCACTAAGGCAAAGGACATTAACAACATGTTTAGTGGTACCCTAGGAAATATCGATCCCAATAACCAAGGGAACAACATGAATGGGGGTATAGATCCTAATAACAACCAAGGGAACAACATGAATGGGGGTATGGATCTTAACAACAATCAAGGAAATTCTAATAATGGAGGAAGAGATCCTAATTCTCAAGAGGCAAATTCACAAGGCAACAACTTATTTCCTCCTCATAATACAAACTTACCCCCAACTGCAGAAGAAGCCATGATTGAAAGAGCATTAGAGGCAAGACAATGTCCTTATTTCATAGAACTAATGAAAAAGACCATGCTTATGGATAAAGAAAAACACTTCATGGACTTAATACAAACGGGGGTAAAGCTACCTAAAGATTTTGACATAGAGCAATTAAAGCCCAAGGAAATAGAAGACCCTATGGAAGCAATGAGGGAACAATTCAAGGCATTACAAATGGAAATTGACAGTTTGAAACAAAATGGGGCTCCTAAGCCTTTCTCTATTGAAACATTATGTCCTTTTCCATTCGATAAGAGTTTGGTCATGGTGCCTTTTCCCATTAATGTAACATTTCCTAAATATGAGAGGTATGAAGGAACATCTGACCCACATGATCATCTTCAGGGGTTTTGTGCATTGAGTCTTGAATTCATGCATGAATCAACCTATTTAATGAGACTATTCCCAAGAAGCTTGGGAGGAACAGCCATGGATTGGTTTTCAAAACTACCATCCGGCATAAAATCCTTTGAAGAGTTAGCATCTAAATTCGTGACTCATTACTCTTATAAAATCAAACATGAGGTCACCATGATAACGTTATGTAACACGAAGCAACAAGATGGAGAAGCCTTTCTCACATTCTTGCAAAGATGGAGGACTGCATTTTCTAGATATCCAAGAAGTGTACCGGAGAAAGAAAAAATGGATATTTTTATTAACGGTTTAAGAAGCGAGCTGAATTATAGACTAAGGATGCAATGTCCCAAAACCTTTCAAGATTTAATTGATAACGGAATTACAACGGAAGAAGTGTTGATTAAGAGTGGAGAGTTGAAATTGCACAAGGAAAATAAGAATAACTCTAACTCCAACAACAACAATACCAACAATAACAACAATCCAAATAAAAGTTGGTACAACAACAATAGCCGTTATGCTGCAAAGAATAACAATAAAGGTATTGTTAATGATGGTGTGTGGAATCCAGCAACTTGAAGGTGATTCCATTTGCCCTTACAAAGACACCAAATCAAGTGAATAATGCTAATCAAGCATATAATGCACCTTCCAAGAACAACAACAATGCCAATAAGAATAATCAAGGAAACAAGGATCAAAACAGAAAGTATGATAAGTATTTGAAGCCCACTCCTGCAAGACACTTTACACCCTTGGGAGAACCACTTGAAACTGCATTAAAGGCTCTCATAGCTAACAATGTTATTGCATTACCCGCTATTAAGCCTTATGAACCAGACCACAAGCCGGGTTGGTGGGATGCTAAGCATCATTGTGAATATCATAGGATTCGGGGGCACCCTACAAATGAATGTCTACAATTAAAGAATGTGGTGCAAGACTTGATAGATAATAACATAATCACTGTTGATGGACCCCAAAATAATGAAGATCATACAGCCTTCAAACAACCTTTTTACAAACATGATAAAGGTGAGTCATCAAATGGCAAGAAACAAAGTGCCAATAATCTCAACTTTGCACCATCATATGATCATATTGTTAATGCTATCATCATTAATGAACAGCCTCAAAAGGAAGCAACAAATGTCATTACAAGAGGGTAGAATTCTAGAATGACTTTACAAGGGATAGTCCCTCAAAACACCAATATCCCACCATCCAACATTGTGGTCAAACAACCTCCTACAGCAGCAAGACCTTATAGTTTGGTGGACCAATTGCAACGTACTCCAGCACAAATCTCAATCTTAGAGTTATTGAAGTTGTCACCAAATCATAAAGAGATTTTGGAAAAAGCTTTGGAAGAGACACATGTTTCTACTACCTTAGGGGAAGAAAAGTTTCAAAATATGGTAGGACATCTTGTGGCTCCTCATTGTCTTTCATTTTCAGATCAAGATGACATGTCTATAACTCATCCTCAAAATTTTCCATTACATATAGAGGTTTTGATCGAAAGGCATAGAGTCAAAAGAGCCCTTATTGATGGAGGGGCTGGCCTTAACATATGCACATTGAGTCTTGTAAAATCCTTAGGTCTATCCGAGTCTTGCATTGACCCTACAAAGAAAATCACCATAAAAGCTTATGATGAGGCTGAAAGAGCTTCTAAAGGCATGATTGTGTTGCCCATCCAAGTGGGACCAGTTAAGAAGGAAACCAAATGTCAAGTGTTGGACATGAAATTAACCTATAACATCTTATTGGGAAGACCCTGGATTCATGAGATGCAAGCTGTCCCCTCCACATACCACCAATGCATCAAGTTCCCATACATGGGTGAAGAAATCACAGTTGGAGGAGACTCAAATCCATTTCAATATTGTAATGCACTCAAACCCTTGCATGAATTATACATTCCACATAATCATGAAGGAGTTGTTCCAAGAATCACCAATGAAGATGCACAAAATCCTCTTCAAGCTAGCTCAACTACATCAACTAAGGGCAAGGAAAAAGTGAGCTACGAGGGTCCAAATGTGATGGAAAGTCCATATGTGGCACCTAAATTGGAAACAGTGATCTACAAACCTACTAAAGAGGAAAAAGAACAAGCTAAAGCAGATCATTACCAATACATGAGTGAGCTGATGAACAAATTTGACAAACAATGCAAGATTAGTTCAAAAGGGGTAGGAGAATATTCAGTTTCTCTATTTGACATGCCCATGTCTCCTAAATCACATGGAAAACCCTCAAAAGAACATCTTCCACATAAGTATAATTCTTATTTTGTGAGGGAAGATAGCAAAGCAACATGGGATAAGGAAGAGGATGATGTCCTCCAATGGCTTTATCATGATGAGGATGGTACCCTAGACACTCCCATGGAAAGAATTCAGCATGTCAATATACAAACAGAACAATATGGGAAAGGATTTGATATTATGCAAAAGATGGGATACAAAGGAAGAGGACCCCTAGGCCAAAGAAATAGAGGATTATTAGAACCTATTGAACCTGTTTGGAGGGCAAGTCATGAAAAATCTGGAGTAGGTTTTCAATATAAGGGAGAAAGTTCAAGTCCAATGCATGATTTTCATCCTCAAATAAATGCATTAGAATCCAAAGGAGATAGTGATGATTCTAGGGATTATGAATGGGATACTTTATCAGATGAGTCAAGATAAAGAAGTCATTGCTATACATACTTATGCAAAAATCCCAAAACAAGATGCTCCAATTAATGAAGAATCTTCTATTCAAAGGCCTAATATAGAACAAGCATCTAGTAGTGGAGCATGGATAGAAACATTTTGGACACCTTCAGAGGAGGGAAATTCAAATGTTAGTTTTAACCCGCTTGTGGCTTTTCCCACAATGTTTCCCATAGAGGTCGACGAGGATTCAAGCGAAGGGGACTTTGACCCTGCTTCCATGGATCATCTTGAGGAAGCGCACATCATAGATCTAAACGATACAATGTATGAACCCTCAAATGAAGTCATGTCCATAAATCTTATTGATGATACCTTACCCAATAATTTCTTAATTCTGATACATCCAGACCTCATTGATTGGGATCAAACTGAACCACATGACTTACTTTACTTCCCAAATGACCAAGCAACAAACCAATACCTCAATGCGGTTGAACCCTCTTCACCAACGAACTCAATACGGACATGATGACAACAACAAGGGTCCGATCTCTTAGTCAAAAAAAAGAAAAAATAAAAAAAAATAAAAAAATGAAAAGTTCTATCGGTGAAAACCCAACTGTGGCACCATTAGAACCAAAAACAATGAAAATAACAGACGTTTCTTTTGGTGAAAACCCAACTGTGGCACCATTAGAAGAGAGATTGGACACTTTGCCTGAACATGAAGAAGAACGGTCATCTATTCTTATAGAACCAACAGAAAAAGTTAACATTGGCACAGAACTAGAGCCAAAGGTTGTACACTTGGCTGCATCACTTACATCTCTTGAAAGAGAGGACTTTATCAAATTCTTCCAAGAACAACAAGTAAATTTTGCATGGTCATATGCCGATATGCCTGGATTGGATCCTGATTTCATAATGCATCATCTGAATGTTAGACCCGGAGTTAAACCTGTGAAGCAAAAACTAAGGAAAATGCACCCACATGTGGCTCTTCTAGTCAAGGCAGAATTGGAAAAATTGTTAAAGGTGGGATTCATAAGAACAATAGCATATGCTGATTGGATCTCTAACATTGTGCTGGTTACTAAGCATGATAAATCTATCCATGTGTGTACGGATTTCAGAGATTTAAACCTTGCATGTCCCAAAGATGACTTCCCATTGCCAAGCATTGATACCATAGTGGATTTGACAGCAGGTCACGCAATGTACTCATTAATGGATGGATTTAGTGGCTACAACCAAATCAAGATTGCTCCCAAAGACCAAGAAAAGATAGCATTTACTTGCCCTTGGGGTACTTTTTGTTGGAATGTTATGCCCTTCGGTTTAAAAAATGCTGGAGCTACATATCAAAGGGCCATGACAACTATTTTCCATGACATGATGCATACTTTTTTAGAAGATTATGTGGATGACATTCTAGCAAAATCCCACAATAGAGAAGAGAATTTACAAATCCTAAGAAAAATATTCATTCGGTTAGAATAATTCAAAGTTAGACTAAACCCAAAGAAGTGTGCCTTTGGTGTCCAATCCGGCAAGTTATTGGGTTATATAGTGTTAGCAAAAGGCATTGAAGTTGATCCTGAAAAAGTACAAGCCATTTTAGAAATGGAGATTCCAAGAAATATTAGCCAAATGAGGTCACTACAAGGAAAGATTCAATCAATAAGGAGATTTATCTCTCAATTAGCAGAAAAGTGTCACTCCTTCACCAGATTGTTACACAAGGACACTACATTTATGTGGGATGAAGAATGTGATAAGGCCTTTGCTACTTTGAAGACTTATTTGATAAACCCACCTATTCTTATGTCACCTATCAAAGGTAAAGAACTGTTGTTATACATATCAGCCACAGAAAGGTCTCTTGGCATATTGTTGGCACAAGAAGATGAGCAAGGAAAAGAAAGGGCAATCTACTATCTTAGTAGAACCTTAATAAAATATGAACTTAATTATTCATTCATGGAAAGAGCATGTCTAGCAGTGGTTTTTGCATCTCAAAAACTAAGACATTATATGTTGATGCATAAGATCAAATTAATTGCCAAGATTGATCCTCTCAAATACTTGCTAAGTAAAACTGCCTTAACAGGTAGAATAGCAAAATGGGTCATGATCCTAAGTGAATTTGACATTGAATATGTTGATAGAAGAGCAATTAAAGGACAAGTGATAGCAGATCACTTAGCAGATAACCCAATGGAGTCTACACAAACCATGCAAATTGAATTTCCAGATGCAGAAATTGTCAACATAGAAGCAAAGACATGGAAGTTATATTTTGATGGATCTTACACACAAGGAGGTTCTGGAGCAGGTATATTATTGGTTACTCCTCAAGGATACACCATTCCAAAGTCTTATAAACTCTTATTTCCATGCACCAATAACATAGCGGAATATGAGGCATTAGTCATTGGCATCAAAATGGCTTTAGAATGGAGTATTGTAGAATTACAAGTGTATGGAGATTCCCAACTCATAATCAATCAGGTTAATAATGAATACAATACCAAGGACATAACATTGATGAAATATAAAACCTTGATTGATGGATGGAAGAAGTACTTTGCTTTGATCACATTTGAACAGATTCCAAGAGAAAAGAATAGAGCAGCAGATGCCATGGCTACCTTGGCTTCATTGTTACAAAAACCAGATCAAAATGAGAAGTATGAGTTCTTGGTGGAAGAGTTGGTAAAACCGGCATTTAACCTTCCTGACACCCAAATTGTTGCTCTTTTACATGGACATGACTCTCCTTGGTATGGACCCATCTATACTTACCTTAAAGACCAAGTACTCCCCATAGACCAAACTCGTGCCCAAAAATGTAACTTCATACGCCAAGCTGCCCGTTACCTAATCCTTTCAGACACATTGTATCATAAGGGTCTTGATGGGATGTTACTTAGATGTCTAGAGGAAGAAGAGTCTAAGTTAGCTTTACGCGAGGTCCACGAAGGCATTTGCGGGTCACACTCAAGCGGTCTTAATCTAGCTAAGAAAATCCTTCGTCTAGGGTACTTTTGGACAACATTAGAAAAGGATGCTTGTCAATTTGTGAAGACATGCAGCAAATGTCAATATCATGGTAATATGATACATGCACCGGCTCAAGAATTACACCCATTCATTACACCATGGCCTTTTTATCAATGGGGTTTTGACTTGATTGAAATCATATATCCTCCATCTTCAAACGGACACAAGTATATCATCACAGCAACAGAATACTTCACCAAATGGGTGGAAGCAGTTCCATTAACAACAACAACCGGCAAACAAATTTCAATGTTCATTTTGAACCACATAATTTGCCGCTATGGTATTCCACATGCCATTATCACAGATAATGGGAAACAATTCAAAAATCAGGATATTGATGAACTTTGCATGACATTTCACATTACACATCATTCATCATCCATTTATTATCCACAAGGCAATGGACAAGCTGAAGCAACAAACAAAAATATCCTCAAAATATTAAAAAGATCAGTTAACAAATCAGGAAGAGATTGGCACGTGCAAATAAATCCCGCACTATGGGCTTACAGAACTAGTATCAGAACACCTACAGGAGCCACCCCATTCTCTTTAGTCTATGGAACCGAAGCAGTTCTACCATTAGAAGTTGAAATTCCATCTCTACGGGTTTCATTAAGAGGATTGATCACTGATGAGGATTATAGGATTGCCAGACTACAACAATTGGAATTGTTAGAGGAACATCAGACTCAAGCTTATGAGCATTTAAAAGTTTATCAAAACAGGATTGCACACAATTACAACAAACACATCAAACCAAGAACTTTTCAAGTAGGAGACTTGGTACTAAGAGAAAATCCCAAAAATCAAGTTGAAAGGGAAAAGAAAGGAAATTGGGAAGCTAATTGGATAGGCCCATTTGTGATAGTGTCATCCTTTGGAACTGGAACATATAAGTTATCAGATTGTAATGGTGAAGAATTACAAGAACCCATAAATAGCATTCATTTGAAGAGATTCTACACCTAAAACAGATGGAAGAGTATAAAGAGTATCAGATGAGAGAGCATCATAATTATTGTACATAGTTGAAAAGGGATCTTGAAAATACCAAAAACATTTGAAAATGGAAAATCCAAAAACATTGGAAAAGAAGAAAGATCAAAAACAGTGGAAAATTGAGCCTGAAGAAAGCAAAAATATTTGAAAAACTATCTCTTGGTGAAAACCTAGCAAATAGGCGCCAAGGTGATAATGAAAAATAAAAAAAATAAAAAATAAAATAAAATAAAATAAAAAAATAAAAAATAAAAAATAAAAAATAAAAAATAAAAAATAAAAAATAAAAAATAAAAAATGAAAAAGAGAAAAAGTGCCTTGGTGAAAACCTAGCAAATAGGCGCCTCGGTAGCAAACAAAAAGAGAATACCCAAAAGTGAAAACTTGGTAACAAGCACTTTTGGTTCCCTTAAGTCATTTCCTTCCTAGCCACATGTGTACATAATGCATCTCATCATCCCATTTGTCTAAACCTTCATTGCATCCGTCATTTGTACATCGTCATAATAACAGTTTGTAGCTTCATCCTTTGCATTGCCTAAAGTTGTCAAAATTGATACATCAAAATACTTGGGGGCAGCATAAATGGATTGGAAAGTGGGTACCTCAAAAAGGATTCATATGAACAACATTCAGTCACAAGCAGAAAGGGATCAACATTTTCAGAAGAGAGATCAGATTTTTGTAAACCTTTGATTGATAACGAAAAAGTTGACTACCAAAACAAAATCCTTGAAGCCTAAATTGACTTATTATTCAGGATTAAAAATCAAAAATCATGTCATGATCAAACACTTGGAAATATATTTTGTTGAAGATCAGAAAACAATGCAAAACACTTAGATAGATTCTTTTGAAAAGTTGGTTAAAAATCTGTTTACTTACATTCATTCAATTTGTATCAAGTCTTTTTAGCTCATCAATGATGTTTCGACTAGATTGGCAATGATGGAGACATGATATTTTTCTTGACTATGAAGTGACTGTTTGGAGGAAAATTCATTGCCTTATGAGAATTCATCTAAAGACATGGTCATCAAAGAACCATCGAGGATTATCTTATAAAACAATGAGTTAACCTTTGTTTGTTTACGCAACCGGATACCTTGGATATTTAGATTCTTCATATCTAAATGACAAAATCCACTTGCAACATAAAATCCAACAAAATCGGTATTCGTACTCTCATGATTGTTTGAAATCAGTGATAGTCATATCGATGAGACCGATGGGAAAGCAAAACGAAGGTTACCATATGAGCAGTAAATAAAAAGCGATATTCATATCATCATGTCAGTGGGCAGTGGTGATTGTATCGACTTTCCGGTCCCAAGTGCTCAATGATGAAAATATATCCTCAAGGCATTTATTTGCTAAAAGCTAGTGACACTTAGCTGCATTCATAAAAAGGTTAAATGCATTCTCATGTTAGATTAATTGCATGTGCATTTTTCCCAAGGGTTTTATTTTTGCATCAAAAAGGGGGTACATGACATCATTAACAGGGTTAAATCAACAAGGACAACATCATTTCAACATCATCTTTTCTACAATAAAATAAAATAAAATGAGATTATACTTTTTGCATTCATTCCATATCATTAATCATTACATAGATATTATCAAAGAAAAGAAGGAAATAATCATTTACATGTGCATACATACAGATTGCATACATGAGAAATAACATATCAAAACTGCATCCATATATGAAGAAGAAATGCATCTATCTATCTATATCATACATAAGATACGTTGCATCCATAGCCAATATCCATCCAAAAATAAATGCATTAGATAAACACATATAGCAGCATCTAAAGGAAATCTCATATATCATCAAGTAAAAGCAGGAAAGATCATAAATGTTCTCATGTCACACGTCTACTCATAACTCAATATATCAAGTATAACAATGATGTCATAAAAATCAACTCTATAATCGCCCATCAACAGGGGCATCAATGTCAAATAAGTGTCAAAGTATAATTGGAAAGGTGACACCAAGGTCACAAGACTATGGTACAATATCAAGTATCTCAGCATCAGTACATAAATGATCAATAAGAGCACTCATAGCTCAACTCTCGTCACCACTGGGAGGAGGTCCTGGAGGAGGCTGTGGAGGAGGCTGTGATGGAGGCTGCTGAGGAGGTGTCTGACCAACCATAGCAACAAGGAGAGGAACCAATGGAGCCAAACCTGATACTAACTGCTGAATCATAGATGACATCTATGACACCTCTGTCCGTAATGCTCCCACATCTGCTCATAGTTGGGTAGTACTAGAACTCTCTCCAACCTCATAGGTACTCTGAGGATCACCTGTATCTATAGGAGCTTTTCCCCGATCACGGGAAAAAGCTGCTGGCATCTGCTATGCACCTGTATCCTGACCATCCACGGTAGCCTGCTGTAATCCTGCTCCCGTATCCTGTCCTGTACCTGGATCCTGTCTAGCAGCCCTCACATGATCCTGACGATCTATCCTCTGTCTCTGTGCTACTGCAGGACGAGGAGGAGGAGGTGATGCCTGTACCTATGCATCTCTCGCTCGTCCTCTGAGCCTAATCACTGCCCTACCTCGGGGTCTACCTCTGCATCTCCTCCCACCACCGATATCATCACCATCATCATCTCACCCAGGCACTGGCTCTGCAGGGTCTGTAAATCGAGGCATCAGATGCTCCATCAACCAAGCTAGATACTCCTGCGTGACTCTGACATCTCTAATGTGTAACCTCATGTCCCAATAACCCAGTAATGATATCTGCTCTATAGCGTCATCATATGAAGGCATGTGACCCCAAGTAGCACGCTCTGCACTAGAATGAGCATATACTGCAGATCCCTGAGGCATAGGCTGAATCCGCCCAAACTGTCGTAGCAATCTGTAAACATCCTCCTGTTTAATCAAAGCAAGGGAATCACATGAGTAACTTAGTATCAGGAAATCAAACAATCAATCATAGTCATCAATTTAAATATACCTATCAGACTTACCAATCCTAACTCTAAGCATTGAGGAAGGACGATCCTAGTTTTATGTCTCTAAGCATTTGAGCATAAAATGAATGGACGTTTGGATCCATGACCTATCATTCGTGATGAAGATTGATTAACCTTATTCTTCGATATTATAGTTACCTATGTCCTAATTCATTGTTGAAATCAAACAAAGGGAATACCCTAACTAAACATTCAATTGAATTCATTGACGTGATCGATATCAATCAAGTTGACGCAATCGAGCAATCAGATGTCCTAGAAAAGTCTCAAATAAACAAATTTTTTTACTTACGTGACTTTTCTTTCTGGCGTCATTTCGTTTACTAGAGGCGACATTTCTTTATTCATACGCATAATTTTATTCATCCGCGTGACTTAATTTCACGGAGGTGGTATAAGATTTTTCGTAGGCGACATTTTATTATCACGCGACACCTGATTAAAATGATTAAACCCTAAGCGACATTAAATTATCCTTAGGCGATACAAGATTTTCTAAATGCGTGAGAAAACCTAAGGGAGGCGACATCAAATTTACTGAAGGCGACATTTTAAATTTTCAGGCGATATTAAAATGCACGGAGGCGACATTTCTTTTCACGAACGCAAAATTAAAATTTTTAAAAGCATTAAATAAGGTCATAAATGCAACTTTAAAGACATGAGGAAAATTTGAATGACATACCGGAGGACCATCGGTCGCTCTCCGACTGAACTGGCGCGCTCTCTCAAACCGATGCTCGCGATGTGGGACCACCATCGTCTCAAAAAGGCTAAAATCAGAGCTCCAATCTCAAGAAGGAACGGTGCAAATGAATAGTAAAATGAGGGGTTTTACCCTATTTAAGGTGAAATTGGTCCTCATAAACACTTAAAAATGCACTTTGAACCTATTATAGGACATTTTCATTAATCGGGGCATGAATCAAACTTGATTATTTTTTTCAAACGGTATCAGAAATCAAAACATATTCCAACTACTTAAAAATCTTTCAAATCAAGGACTCAATATGTTTTATTTCTGAGGGGGCATCAGAGTATCAAATAGGAATCACATCAAAAACATTTATCAGTGGGGCATATCATATCAAGATATCAGTATCATATCATAGCAGTATCATATCAAGATATCAGTATCATATCATATCATATCAAGTATCATATCAGGAGGCAAATTAATTGCATATCAGTTTCATATCAAATCTGTCATCATATCAAATCTGTCATCATATCAAACCTATCAACATATCAGCAATCAATTAACCCAGGACCTTTATCAATCAACCCAGGACCTCTATCAATCAACCCAGGACCTTTATCAGTGAACCCAGGACCTATCATCAAACCAGGATCAGTATCATATCAGAGGCATCAGAATCATATCAGCACCATCATCAGAGGCACATCATCATCATTAGGAAGTACATTAATCAGAACGATCAGAGGCATATCAGAACCAGGACCTGAATCAGATCATCATACTAAGGGAATCTTTGAATCGGTGTTCTTCGCACATCGACTCAAAGAGGGGCATTTGTAGACACAGAAAATTGGCAAAGGCTTAAATCAATCAGAAAGGTGCAACAAATCATCAAAATAGCACTAAAAATCAATAAATGGAACAAAGGCAATTCAAATCAAAGGAAAATTTAATTAAATGATTAAATGATTAAATAAGGCTTGAAAAGGGGAAAAACACTAAGAAATTGATTAAATTCAATTAATGACATAGTTGTTGAAAGCAAAAATCAAAATGAACCTCTTACCCTTCATGGCTAAATTTAATTACTTTAATTAATTAATAAATCATAAATTCCCTCAACAAAGCAAAAAAGGAGACAAAATGGACACAAATCACTCACTTTGTTGAAATGGTCCAGCCTTTTGAAACCATTTAAATGTTTGTCCCCCAATTTAGGGACAAAGCAAAGCCAATTGACCTTACCCAAGCCTAACCATGGTTATCTCACTTTACCCCCTACCCTTGGGAAAATCTTATAAATAGAAGGCATTTTGAGGCATTATTGATCCACTCCATATCTTTGAATTGCAGCAAAGCTCTTGCAATTTGCATCCACACCACTCACTTAGCATTTTCATGGATAATTAGCTTAATTGTTGATCATTTTAGAGATTTTCTTATCAAATAGAGCTAGAATTTGATAATTAGATCTAGTTTGCATATCATTCTTAGTTCAATTCTCATAATTAGAGTGTCACTAGTGAGGATTTGCAGCTGAGAGCCTCACTTACTACTTCAATTTAGAGAACCATGAGATATTTAGATTAATTTGTGCATTATTTAGATTAGTTTACTTTGAATAGTGTAAATTCTCTTTAAATCTTGTTATTTCATGAAGGTGTAAATCACTCACACACATATATATATACATGTATATATATATGTATCTATACATACATATATATATGTATGTATGTATAGATACATACATATATATATATATACATATATATATACATATATATATATATATACATCCATATACATATATATATACACACACACACACACACACACACACACATATATATATATGTATAGATATGTGTGTGTGTGTATATATATATATATGTATATATATATATATATATCTATATATACATACATACATACATATATATATATATATAGATATATATATATATATATATATATATATATATATATATATATATATATATATATGTATGTATGTATGTATATATATATATATATATATATATGTATATATGTATGTATATATATATGTATATATAAGTATGTATATATATATATGTATATACATGTATATATATACATGTGTATATATATAAATGTATACATGTATACATGTGTATATACATGTATACATATGTATATACATGTATACATGTGTGTGTGTGTATATATATATATATATATATATATATCTATATGTATAGATACATGTATACATGTGTATATGTATATGTATATATGTGTATATATATACATTTATATGTATATAGATGTACATATGTGTACATATTGTGAGTGTGAAAAGTGACCGCTAAACTACACTACACTTCAATTAGTCATTATATGATTGATCTAATAAATGAAAGTATAATAATCTGAAAACTAAAATCAACTAAGGTGACTCATTTCCTTCTAGTAGACATGAGTATGAGTTTTTCTCTCAAGTTGATGCAAAACCCAGTGACTATAGATGTAATCTAAATGAAGGATTTAAACTAACATGCAAGTGCAATGTTCATCTAGTTAGCTAATGATTAATCCATATTAAGCAAAACAAAGTGTTCCTAGATTTTATAAATGCAATAAAGATGTGATCAAAATAAACTAAATTATGCAATGCTAACTAACAATTATTTCAAAACAACTAATAAGCAAAATGACAGTGTTACACTAAGAAAAAGATTTTGATTCTTCTTGTGAGAATGGAGACCTGGTTATATACGAATCCTCTCGAGAATGAATAGACAAGATTGATCAAAGACAAACAATTGAGATTCATTCCAGACTAGCACAATCTATGTGTAACTAATTTGATTGGTTGAGAGGATCAATTAACTGAACTAGCTTGATTAGTTGTTTCAAAAACTTCTAAGGCTGAACTAAATTTGCTAAATTAACATATGAGTTAATAGAGGTGTTATCCCAGTTAATTAGATTGTTTCCAAAATCATGTTTAGTTGACTAAATGATGACTCCATAAATTTATTTTTGCAATATTTAAAGGATTTAATGCATTTTTCTCCAAAATGTGATGACATAATTAATTTATTTCATTTTTGTGATTAATTAAAAATTCTTTATTTATTTAATCAACATCCTAAAATATTAATTAAATAAATATTATAAGGTTAATTTAATTGCCAATAACATTAGGATTTAGGAATTAATTAATCATATAGGATCAAGTGCAATAGTTGAATGAGACTTAGGGTATAGGTCAAATTAGATTTGATGAGTTGAATTGCCTTAGGTTAGGGCTTAGGGGATTTGATCAAAATTAGGGCTTTCTTGATGAATAATTGAGATTAGAGGCTTATGGTTTTGGTGACCACTTTTAGGTGATTACATTTTCCCCTCTTTGAATTAGTGTATGATCATCGCATTGATTCAAAGATTAGTTAGTGTTGAGACCGAGAATAGTTTGATGTGAAGCGATGAAACTACTATCAAGTTGATTGATTCAAATATATCAATTCTGGACTTGATTGAATGAAGGTCGGTAGGAAGAACAGAATGGTTAGTTTGATGTGATGCAATGAAATTGAACACCTATCTGATTAGATTATGGCAACTAAGTAATTTGATGTGGAGTGATAAAATTGATAAATGTCATAAAAGACTCTTAAACCATTGGATTGGTTTGAATGAATAACCAGTTTGATGTGAAGTGATGAAACTGATTATCATTAAGAGATTGATAGCGAAATTGACTTGATTTGATGCAATGAATCCAATTGGTTTGACAAGGATAATACCAGTTTGATGTGAAGCGATGAAACTGATATGCCCCTAGAAATTTAATTATGAGGAATCTCAACTTGATGTGGTGTGATGAAGCTGAGATTCCCTTAGCGATGAGGTCTTTTTTGATTTAATAATTCATAGGTTTTTTCAATGTTTGATGATGTGATCATTGAATTATTGATGTCATGATTATGCCCCCTCAGGATCAAAATTGAAATATGGCTAGGTGCCTTAGAAATCTGAAGTAATTTCGATTGATAAAATGATGTTGGAAGAGACTGATATGATTTTGATGAGGTTGTAAGTGTGTAGGCCATATTATGCACTTATATTAGGTCTTGTTGACCAAGTTTGACCAAAATTTGGATAAGGTTTAACCAAAATTTTGGCACTTTAACTTCTTGAGGAGAAAGAAATCTCATTGGTCTCGAAGATAGTGGATTGATTGCACAAGCGATTAATTGCGATTAGAGCACAAAGTCAAACTGTAATTTTGATAGATAAAATGATCTCAAATTTTAATTTTGATCCTGAAAATGGAATCAAGATGGTCAAATTAGCTAGGGGTGTGATTTTCACATCAATCAGAGCAAGTTGAAAATTAGGTAAAAAACCTATATAAGAGTCATTTTCATTTCATTTTCACATCTCCTTTGAAAACTTTCAAAACCTTCTATGAGAAAAAATGGTGATTCTAATAGAAACCCATTGATTTCAGAGGCAATGGATCCACAACTAGCTGAGGAACTACAAACCAATGGTAAGTCATCCAAATTTTTCTCCATTTGAGTGATTTTTTCTAATTTTTTACACATTTTTATGTGTTTTTCAGAATTATTAGTAGTTGCTCGTACTATCTCATGTAGGGTCCCGTACAAGTAATTGGCTCCAAATTTTTATTGGTATGTGACCATTAGAATTTTCATACTAGGGCCACCCCATACTCATACAAGTAAACATAATAGTACCCACATTATCGTACTAGTATGTGCTTTTTCTTGTATCAGATAGTTTACTTGTACTGGTATGTGAGAATACGCATATGAGAAACTAGTAAACTGGGTTTACTCGTACTAAAAATAGAAAGCATTTTTTAGGCTAAAAAATTCCAAATTCAATTTTTCTATTTGTTGATTGATGTTCATTAGCATTTTCTTAAGCTTCTTGATATATTGTTCTAACTTGTTACTAATGATCATTTGTTCATTTCTTGCAGGAGGTTCTCCTGGATGTACAATTTCGGATCACATATCCACTGACTATGAGATTGATTCCACACTTGTCTAAGGATGAGATGATGATCTTACCAAAGTTTGGCTTTGGATGGTTGGGTGACATTCCTGATATTTGTGTGAACCATGGATTGTTGATTGCTCTGGTGGAGAGGTGATAAGATCACACTAGATTCCAAACTCCTCTGTTAGGACCAATCTAGTTTCCTAACTCACTAACTTCCCAATCCCTTGATTAGGGTCTCACAAGATACTTTCTTTCCTCCTAAGGACTTCGCTTAATGTCCTCAATCAGAATAAAACTACTCTCCCACTCTAGGTGATCTATCAATGATCAAACATACCTTCCCTTCTCAAGCTCTCTTCCATCTTACCAAGTATACTCAACCTCCTAAGAAAGTGTATAATTTTGTAGGGGTGTGGAGGTAATAAAATTCATCTTTTTGTTAGGTTCTTGACACATTTTTTCAACACCTTTCCATATCTTTCTTACCGATTTCACCAATTTTCCTATATTGGCCTTGTAGCCCTTGAGCCCCCAATTAGGTCTCTTATTCCAGGTTTTTAGGTTTCCTTGAAAAATTTCCCTCAAGAACATGCCAAAATAATTATGGATTCTTCAATAAATTAGGAAACACTAAGATATTTTATGGGTCTTGGGTTTATATGCCTCCGTACAGTACCCTATCCAAACTGTGAGGGTTTGATGAGGGTTTTAAGAGCTTCTAGGAGCTCCTTGTTCAATGAAAGGAAATGCTTTCCAAATGGATTGTACAAGCCTCTATCTCTTCACCATGGTTATTTCTCATCTAAATACACATCTACAATTTCTTGGAATCAATTTTCATAGTCACCCCTACAAGTAACTTTACAAATCATCTCCTTGTTCCTAGTCGGGCAATGATTGTGCTCGCCTAGGGAAAAGTCACAACTATAGAAAAACTCATCTTAAAACCTCCTACTTGCTTATGTACATTTTAAATTGACTCCACTCACATTTCCCAAAAGGTCATGATGAACACATGATGGGATTTTATGGGGGAGTCATTTTTCAAGACTGTTCCTATGCACAGGACAGTGAACTGGCAAGAACAAAATAGTAAACAAGAACTTGCAAAACTAAGTAAGAACTCACAATCCTATATAGAAATGAAACAAAACTACTAAAAATACCAAGATCCTTAAACAAAATAAGAAACTAATTCATTAGATCCTACTAGTGCATTGAAACAATAACTGTGTGCTTTAATTGTTTGAGACAATGATTGCTTACTATGCCAAAAATATTACAAAATTTGTCTAACCTATGGATTCAAGTTTTTTGAGTTTTAAATAGGCATCTCCCACATGTTTATGTGGTTAGGACCTCATTTTGACCTAATTTCACCATTTGGTCTCATTAGGACAAAAGTTGTCATGCAACTTTGCAAAGTTGCAAAAGTTGTCATGACAATGTTTTAGCAACTTTCTCCCAAGTGCTCTTCCTCACTCCTAAATCACTTCCAACCACCTATAATGTTATATAAAAATTTATAAGATTCATTTAGGATTATTTTATCCACCTCCTATCATTTTGAGGTCTTTTTCAACCTTAGGCTCTTTTCTACTTATTAGGACTATACTAGCCCTTATGCATAACTTGGCTCTCACTCCAAGATTGACTAATCCAAACCAAACCTAACCTAACCAAATAAATTCACCACATAACCTAGACCCTCATGGAGTCTTTATTACCTTCCTAACCTATCTAGGATAAATACAAGCCAAAATTAGAATAGAACACTAGCTTATGTCCTAGGTGCTCCTGCACCATTCTCCCCTAAACAAAAGAGGTTAAGTCCCATTGGAAGGGATCAAGTTAGGATCTATGCCCAACTTGTGAAACTATATTTTGGGTACCCATGTGGCCTCTTAATCTTCCATTCCCTTCCATTTTATGAGATATTCCATGTATACTTTATGCCTTGTCTACTTAGCAACCTAGGAGTTTAAGATCTTCTCTACCTATGGTCTCGGTGTGACTGGTAACTTCAAATTTTCTACATATTTTGAAAGCTCAGATTATCCATGACCCTCTACTTGGATTGGTCCTTTTTATGGCACCAAATCTACAATATTGAACACCAAAGAGAGTCCCATATCTATAGGCAGCTCCACCTTATAGGTATTGTTCGCATATTTTGCTAGGATGGCACAAGGGCCTAATCTTCTCATTTGGAGTTTGTTAGGGACCCCCTTCTACAAACTTTATTTTTTCAAGTGAAAAATCACTAGATCCCCAACTTGGAAATAAATATCCCTCTTCCTCTCATCAACTTTGTACTTGGTCTTGGTGGTACTGTTCATAAGGGCTTGTTTTACTAAGTCATGTACTTCATTCATGGACTGAGAAAAGTCCTCTCCATAACCACTCTTAGTTGTTGTACTTCCCAAATATTTGAGCTCATGGATGAATCCCATAGACTACTTCAAGGGATTTCTACCAGTGGTTCTATTTATGGTGTCATTATAAGAAAATTATTATTGAGCAATGACTTGGTCCCATATTTGACCATATTCCTTGGTAAGACATCTTAGGAGATTGCCCAAGCTCCTATTAACAACCTCGGTCTATCCATCTATTTGGGGATGGTATGCAGACCCAAAAGAAAGGTTGGTGCCAAGCTTCTTCCACAAGGTCTTCCAAAAATGACTTGTAAACTTGGAGTCTCTATTTGACACAATAATCAAATGTAGACTATGTATCCGTAATGATTCTTTGAAAAACAAGTAAGCAATGTGACATGCATCATGACTGGTTTTACATGGCACAAAGTGGGTCATTTTTATGAATCTATCTACAATCACAAAAATACTATAAAAACCCCATTTTTTCTTGGGAAACCCTACAACAAAATCCATACTAAGACACTCCCAAGGTCTATTAGGAATTGGAAGGGGTTGATACAATCCCACATTTGATGAACTTCCCTTAGCTTTCTAATATACAATACAAGTTTTTGCATACCTCTTGATGTCTTTGTTCATCTTGGGCAAATAATAATACCTTTGAACCAATTCTAAGGTTTTGTGAACACCAAAATGTCTACTAAGTGATCCATTGAGTTTTTCTTGGATTAGGTTCTCTCTCATTGAAGCTCTAGGCACACAAATTTGATCTCCCCTAAACAAAAGACCTTCTTGAAGAGTGTAATAAAAAAACTCACTATGGAAATGATTTTGAAACTCTTTGCATACATTGTAAGCAGTTGAGAAGTCTTCATCCTCTGGGTAAAGTTCCTTGAAGCTGTC
Organism: Chamaecyparis obtusa; assembly: GCA_027943335.1. Lineage (NCBI taxonomy): Eukaryota > Viridiplantae > Streptophyta > Pinopsida > Cupressales > Cupressaceae > Chamaecyparis > Chamaecyparis obtusa. Next base: position 349,658 of record BSBK01003419.1, read on the forward strand.
TATACCAATGATCCTTAATTGTACTTCTTGGACTGTCAAAAGTCTTCTTCTCAAAGCATCTGCCACCTTGTCTTGTTTCCCTTTCTTATGCCTGATGGTAAATGTGTAGGCTTGGATATACTCTACCCACTTCATATGTTTGTGGCTTAGCTTCTCTTGTGAGTTTAGAAAGCTTAAAGCCTAATTATCTATATACACTACAAATTATTTAGGGAGGGGGTAATGCCTCCATTTTGTCAAGGCTTGAACCAATGCATACAACTCCAAGTCATATGAGGAGTACTTTTTTTCATCACTTAACTTTTCACTATGGAAGGCCACTGGTTTGTCTTCCTAACTTAGGACTGCTCCTCTAGCAATATTGGGCATCACACTCAACAATGAATAGTTTCTCAAAACTAGGGAGTATTAAGATTGGTTGGGTGGCTATCTTCCTCTTCAAAGTCTCAAAACCCCTATTGGCTCACTCATTCCACTGAAACTTATATTTCATGCCTCCTTTTATGGTGTCTAGGACTAGTGCACATATCTCACTGTACTGCCTAATGAATTTCCTATAAATTATGCTAAACCATGGAATCTCCTTACCTCTATAGTAGACTTAGGTGTAGGCCAATTTATGATTGCATCCACCTTACTAATATGTATTTTTAAGCTCCCTAGTTATGATACAACAAAACCAAGGTACACTAGCTCCTGTTTCATAAATTCATACTTGTCTAGATTGATGGTTAGCTTTTCCTCATGAAACCTTTGTAACACAACTTGTAGATGCATCAAATGATCTGACTTAGTCTTACTAAAAATTAAGATGTCATCTAGGTATACCACAACCCAATTACCTATGAAGTCCTTTAACACTTCATTCATTAGCCTCATGAAGGTGCTAGGGGCATTAGACAACCCAAAGGGTATGACTAACTATTCATATAGGCCTTACATGGTCTTAAAATTAATTTTATACTCATCTCCCTCCTTGATCCTTATTTGGTGGTATCCACTTTTAAGGTCAATTTTTGAGAAATACTTGGCTCCTCCTAGGCAATCCATCAAGTCTTCTATCCAGGGAATGGGGAACCTATACCTTATGGTGATTCTATTAATGGCTCTATAATTTGTATACAACCTCTAGGTACCTCATTTTTTTGGGGCTAGGATAGTGGGGACTACAAAAGGACTTATAATTTTCCTTATTAGACCTTGGTTAAGTAACTCTTGTCTCTACTTGGCAATTTCCTCATTTTGTTGTGGGCTCATTTTGTAGGGAACTTTATTGGGCAAGGAGGCTCCTGGTATGAAATCTATTTGATAGATTATGGCTCTTTTAGGTGGTAGGGTGGTAGGTTGTCCATCACTAACTATCTCCTTATATTGTCCCAACAACTCCTAAACTTCTATGGGTAATTTTGGCTTCTTATCTACTTCCTCATCCTTAGGCTTCAAGATTAAGGCAAATCCCACTCCTTCACCTTCCTCTAGTGTGTTTAAGAATTCCTTTTCTCCCACCAAGAGTACATTAGGACCTACTATTTTCACTTCCCCTTCTTCTAGGATTGACTAAATTCTAAATGTGACACCATCCTTCTTGAAAGAGTATGATTTTTTGGCTCCATCGTGAATGGCCTACCTATCAAATTGTCAGGGTCTTCCCAATAAAAGATGGCAAGCATCCATGGGTAGTGTTAGCACTTAAATACGTAGATGGTTGAAATATTTAGAAATTTATTGAACTTGTGACTCATGCATTCCCAATAGCTACATCTAGTAAAATTTAAATGCTAAGGTACTAAGGCCTTGAGCCTTCTTCACTTTGAGTATAAAACTCAAGCGTGTTTACCTTTCAACTGCTTCTACAAAGCATAATAAAATTGATCTATGTACTTGACATAACCAATGCAACTCAAAACATACAAATAAGAGTAAATGGATATAATTTCTTGATCAAATGATGGTGAATAGATGCAACTCAAACTAAACTAGTGCCCTATCCATTGGGTTAGAGTCAAAATTGAACATCTACAGAATCCTATTAACATAAAGATATTGAAATTCAAATAAATTGCCTAACAATTCATTCTCCCAATTCCCAACCCTGTCATTAGATTCATATATTGACTTTCAAATCCCAGAGACCTCCTTGAAGGTTTTACTCTCTCCTTGAGAGAAACTCAAGTTCAGCCCCTATATTCACCTTGTGAACAATGCATTAAACTAGCCTTACTAATTAATGCATAAGAAATTCAAAACATCCATACACAAAGACAATCAGAAAATGGCAACGAAACTTTAGTATGTTTGTATTAATTTTTAGCTGTATCCATTACAATTTTAGCAAAAACATGAAAGGAAATCAGGATCTACATTTAGTCTTCTTTACAAAAACTTCGACCACCCTTAGAAAAAGAGCAAAACTTGCTATATATACCCATAACCATCTTGGAATCCTCAAAAGGATGCAACAAGCTTCAGATGGTTGGGAAAATGACTTGCACAAAAGATAAAAGTACAAACTAAAGACAATGACTGAAACAACAGAAAGTAGTTTACAACTACTAACAACTTTACAAGTGGCACCTTTGTTTGAGGATATTTCAGAGTAGTTACTTTGATTTGTAGCATGAATGATGACCACCATTACAAGCTAACTTACATCATACTATGTTTGAAACATGCTCTCCCTCAAATTTTGGATAAGGTGCCAAGTGTATTCTACTCCTCTTCCTCTGCCTCTAGCTCCTGGACAACTAGTTTCTTCTTCTTTTTCTTTGCCATTTTGCCCCAAGCTATCACATCATCATCAGATGGCTAATTGTAATCATGCAGCTCCTATAATGATTTGATATGCAGGTCCCACTTTGAATCAGTTATAGCTTTAACCTCTGCAACAAATCCTGTGTAATCAACTTCAACTTTGAACAAACTGTCAATTATTCCATTGCACCCATCCATATCCAAAACATTATCACCATTGAGGAGAGCCTCTTGCTTAATCACCAACTAATCCATTGATGTCTTCCATTGATCCAAACTAACTACACTTCCATCACTTGCAAAAATAGAAGGCAAAAACTTACTATAATCTTTATCAAAAATAGCCAATTTTGGCCATCACTTGATTGGACTTCCCTATGAAAAAATTTGAAACAGAAATAACCAACCCAATCTTTTCATAAACCTTAGATACCACTATGTTCTTGCAAACCATCAATTTTATCAAATAATAAACTCCTCCCAGACCAAATGCTATGAAGTGGCTCCAAAGTACCCAGTGACTCATTCACTTTATCATTTGTCTTATGCAAAATTATAATTAACTGATGGACTGATTCCATCTTTTCTTTTATCTTGTTCTACCTATGTTGCACAACACTAGTCATAGTTTCTAGGGCTGCCTCTAGTCTAATTTTATTTAGATCTTCCACTAGATGGTCAGGGACTTCAACCTCAAGCTGAGGAGGGGCCTCAATTTGCAAAGGTAGGGGAGGCACTGTTTTAACTGCTTCTTCAAGTTTTGCCTTTAATTCCTCCAATTCACCATCTATTTTCTTGATCAACATAAGTTTTAAATCCCTATCTTTTGCAACCCTCATTGAGTTCTCAAACAATTTATCATACCTCTTAGACAATTGAATAGTTTTAGCTTCATTGAGGTGAGCCAAATGGGTTACTACCTTCGACACCTCTAGATCAGTGGTATTTTGGATAGTCCAGACAATCTTGTTACCTTCTATTTTGTCTTCAATGCTTACTAGAGATGGTTTTTGAGTTCTTGGGGCCAAAGACCAAAGTGCAACAACTTGTGACATAGGGTCATAACCACTCCCTCTGATCATGTCATCAATATGCACTTCATATGACAAGCTTCCCTCTGGATGCTTTCTAATTTGGTTAATGATGAAGGCAAAAGTCAAATCCCATCTGGGAGTCAAAAGCATGCCACTTGTTTTAACCATTTCTCTTGCTTCCTCCACAGTGATCTTCTCAAGATTGGGATCATATGATGTAAGAGCCCTAAGAGTCTCATCACTTGGTTCCATACCTTCAAGCAAGGACCTCTTCACTTCCTCATGTTTCCTCCAGATAAGGAAATCTTTGAATTCTTTGCTTTGGAGAAACTGGTCATCACTGAGGAATTCTTCTTGGTATAATTCTCTTTCATCCTGTCCCAACAATAAGGCCAAGTCCCCTGTTTCTTGTGTCACCATCTTCTTTCCTTCCCTGATAGCCTTTCTCAATTTATGGTGATAGGCCCTCTTACCAAGCACAAGGACTAAAGCACTATCCAATACCTTCTTTTGTTTCTTCTTCTCAAAAGGTTCACCAACCTCAATTTTCTATTTTTTCAATGGTGGCTCTGAGATAGCCTCCACCTTCGTTGATTCTTGGGTTAGGTCAATAATTGGTCCTTCCCATGCTAGAGGTGGACTGCTACCTTCTTGTGATTCATTGGTGAATTCTTCATGTTTAGAGGTGGAATAGTTCCTCGGAACCTCCAACTTCTCCTCAATTAGCCCTTCCAACTGGCTAGACAGGGAACCATGCATTTCTATCATTTTTTCCATTCTTTGCAAGTATGAGAGTTCAGGGAAAAAACCACCAAAAGGAATTCCAACATTCCTCAATTGAGTCTCCAAGTCTAGTAAATCAAAATATTTACTCCATCTTCTCTTTTGTTCATCAAAGTCCAGCACATTTCTTATTACATCCTCCTCATCAAGGGCCTCATGCTCTCTAATTGTTCCAATGCTAGGAATCAAAGTCATCCTAGCCACTCTGATGAAACCCTTAGAATAAACATATCAGCAGGTACCCGTAGTCATCTTGAAATGATTGAGCCAACCACTGACTTGATCCATTGCCCTTTTTCCAATCAAAAAGCTATCAACCCTGAATTGTCGGGGTGTGAAAGTACCTTTCCTATGAGGCCCTAGGTGCTCTTTGTCAGTCCACATTAATTGCCAAATAAAATCCATCATGGCCACCCTAGGAGGTACATATCTTGGAAGTGGGTGTAGGCACTGAGGGCACCCATATACTATGATAACTGTGGAATTGTCCCCTAGGGAGAAATCTCCCCAATTGTGGTTTCCTAGCCAATTGTCCTCATATTGCAATGGTCTTAAAACCCTCAACACCCTAGTTTTCAACCTCACAGCATTTGTGCCTAACATTTCAAGTATTGGATGGAAAAAGTAATTTTGAAAAATGGAAAAGTCACACTCATTGGACATGATATTCCAAACCCTCAGCCAATACTGCACTGGGTTGGGAATGCCCTTAAAATGGGTCTTAATCTTCAATACCCTTGCATCAAAATCAGTAACATGGTGGTACAAAATCAAATGCATAAGAAGGGAGTAATGCATGAACCTAATAGGCCTTTTCTTCTCCTTGATAGATACAAATGCTTCATGCATCCTATCGATTATATACTGGATATAATCATAATCAATGTTGGTGTGGGAAGTCTGAATGTCCAGGATTATCATTAAAAAATAGCAGGCAATTTCTCATCATCCCCATCTATTCCTAGAACCCTACACAACCCATGATACAAGAGTTTCATATAATGATTTAGGGATGCAAAAGAATAAGGGGCATTCATACTTGGTGGGAGAGGGGCTATGTATTTATCTTGCTTGGGCATATGCTTGACTATTTGGCTCTTTATTGACCCTATATCACTAGCATATTTTTCCCTTTCTTTCTTTAACTCAATTTCAGTGGAGGAGGAGGAATAGAAATTGAAGGTTCTCATGAAAGACCCCCTATCTAAAGAGATAAACACAGACTGGTCTTCACACCTAATGCATCTAGAAATGGGGTCATACAACCTAGCCAGCTCAATGATTAAGTCAACATCTAAAAACACATCAAGCACAATTAACTTTGCCATTCCCAACACCCAGGCATTGCAAACAATTATAGGTCTACTCCTATTATTCTAAAAATATGAGAACAAGGAAAAACTAGAACCTACAGGAGTAATGGGGTCCCTACATTTATCCATGAGATCCTCAAATGTCATGTCGATGGCCTTCTTATTTTGATTCGAACTAGGAAGCAACTTGATGAACTCATCTAAGTAATTTGGCTTTCCTTTATCCTCTCCACTCTGTTCTTTTACAACCCCACTGGATGATGCTCCACTTGCCACAGGATGACTCATCTTGATAGAACATGAACCTCTTAATTCTACAACTTTCACACTACTTACTCTCTTCTATAACACCAATGATCTCAACCATCTCTAGAATAACTTTGAGCACAAAAAGCAATGTTGTCTTGTCTATATACTCTAAAAATTGCATGTGTGTGATTGCCAAATCATAGAAAATCCAGCCTAATTCACTTCTGCATTCAATTCTACACATTACCAACCTTCAAATTAGAGCTAACTGTGGTGTGGATGTTGACAGGATGATTTAAAAAATAAAAAATAGGGTGCGAGAGTAATGATCATGGCTTTTTTGCATTAAAACTCTTAATTACTGATGTAAACCCTTGTTAAAACCTAATTGGATGGATTTCTACTTTTTCCATCTTGGAACGATACTTCTTTCCATGTCACAATGGTTTATAGCATTGATGGTACGAAAACCAACCAGGCAGAATTCAGCGACCACGCGAACAAAGGAACTCGTGATCTCTAAAAGGAATGCTAACCTAAGGTTGAATCAGGAGATCATGTGACAATACTATTCACCTAATCTCATAAGGATTTCATAACTCATAGCTTTACTCCATGATTTCATGACAATCGTTGATATCTGAGGCAATCAACAGTTCTTGCTTTCCTTTTGACCTTTACTTTAACCCTTGACAATCCAATGAATAGGCGACCATTGAGTCTCAAATTCTTTGAACTGTTATGTTAACCACACTTCTATTCAGAGAATGGGTGACCGAAGACTTCGCTTATTCTCAAGACCTATTTCTTAACTCATCTTTCAATCAGAGAACCCACGAGCAAAGAAAATATTACCTGAGCATTTGACCATAGTCAGCATCTGGAGAATTAGTGACCATCATTATCTCCCAATCTCTTAATGCTTTAGTTAACCCATTGACTTATTCTGAGATTTAGCGACCATTTATTTGCTTAATCACTTAAAACTTAGGGCACTGCCACCTTTTCTTGAGATCAAGTGACAACTGAAAACTTAAACCTCCACCAAAGTTCATTGTCAAAGCCACCAAACTTAGAGGATATGAAAACATGACTCAGTTGCTAGATCACCAAATGATTTTGAGTAGGACCTAGTCTTTGCAAGATTAAAACATAGCTACTAGATGAAGAGACAATCAATGACATTCGCTAGTTCACTGAAGAATCTTGATCATAGCCGCACCAAGTCACTGAAGGTTAACATGAAACCACTAGTTATTAAGTGAAGAGGAGACCACATAGTCGCTGGATCGCTAGATTGGAACTTAACTGCAGGCCAAACTTGGAGACTTAGCAACAACATTAAAGAGGGCAAGGGCAGACAACATTCACTAGTTCGCTGAATAAAAAGAAACATGAAACAATGTTAAGCGATTCAACAAACACCTAGAGGGAAATAATCACGTGCACATATACAACTTTAAGTGGCCAAAAAGGTAACGCAGAAACATAAAGACTAGGGCACACTCAGAGCCAACCAAGGAAATGACCATTTCAAAGCAAAGGTGTCAAAGGAAAGGGTTTCTCTCACATTATTACACAATTTTAGGACAAACCTAAACCCTAAACTAGACACTTTCATACGCTAGGACATTGAAACAAAACCAAAGGCAAAAATCTCAGAAAATCTAAAAATCACCCAACAGTGGCTCTATTTGAGGATGTTTGAATGCAAGTTCATAGCAAGAAACCATGAATCTTTGGGAGGTAGACCACAAAACCCTAACCTAAAACAAGAAAGAAAACACACCTATACATATATACAAAACTACCATGCATGGAAAGACAAAATCAATTGAAGAAATACTTCAAGAATTGTCCATGCACTGGCAATTCCTATTCTTCACCATCCAGATTTATGAGGAAGTATGAATCCTTTCCATGAACTTCATGAATAATGAAAGGTCCTAACCACAAGGATTCAAACTTTTTATGTTTTCCTTTGTCCTCAGCCTTGGCATTCCATTGCAAAATCAAATCATTTGGCTGAAACTTTCTAATAGTAGCTCTTTTGTCAAAGAGATATTTCATTTTTTGTTGTAGTTTTATATTCTCCTTTTGACCCTCTCTTCTAATTTCATCCAATTCAATGAACTAAATCATTCTGTCTTGCAATGGATAATTAATTTCCATACCTTCTTCCCTCATGAACTGGTAAATAGGCAACCAATTGTTTATAGGGAGTCTAGACCTTACACCATATACCATTTCAAAAGGAGATTTGCCTATTGCTTTCTTTTCACTAATTTTGTTAGCCCATAGTGCCAACTTCAATTTCACATGCCACATCCTTTTGTTCTTTTCCAGGGTCTTTTTAAGAATTTGTAGAATACTCTTATTACTAGATTCTGCTTGCCCATTCACCTGTGGATGGTATGGGGATGAATAGGACATAACTACTCCCATTTTAGCACAAAAATTAGTGAATTCTTTTGATCTAAAGCTCATAGCATTATCCATTACTAGCTTCATGGGAACACCAAACTTGGTAATGATGTTATTCATCAAGAATTCAATAACTACTGTACTGGTTTCCTTTTTTGTTGGGATGGCCTCTATCCACTTAGTAAAATAATCGGTTGCCACCAAAATGTGACTATCCTCCACTGGATTTCTCTGAAAACTCCCCAATAAAATCCATGCCCCACATAGCAAAAGGGGCCTCTGACAAGATTTAACAACAAAGCACCTAAAAATTTTAGTTTCTTTAAAAGCCTCTAGAATGATTCACATTTTCTGACATATGAGTGAGTATCCTTAAATAAGACTGGCCAGTAATATCCAACTCTCAAAATTTTATGAGCTGTAGACCTAGCTGAATGATGCCCTCCACACATCCTAGAGTGCATTTCTTTTAAAACCTTTTCAGATTGACACTTATCTAAACAAAAGAGAAATAATCCATCATTATCTTTCCAAAATAAATCACCCTATATTAAAACATATCTTTGAGCTTGCAACCTCAAACTCCTCTTTTCATTGTCATTCAAATCTTGAGGACAAGCAACATTTTTGAGAAAGTGAACAATATTGGCATACCATGGTTGCATTTCTATACTTGTCAAATTTTCTTCACCAATGGCTATATTGTTCACTTGCACTAAGTCCATGTTTTCCTCTTTCATGAGCTTAGCTAGCCCCAAACCTCTCACAAGCTTGGTTATGTGGAGTTCAATGTCAAACTCTTGAATCCTATTGATCCATTTACACCTCGTCCCAGTAACCTCATTCTGACTCAAAATATCTTTTACTACTGCATGTGGAACATATGCATTTACTTTTTCACATACCAAATAAGGTCTAAAAGCCTTAACTTCCTTTACTAATGCCTATGCCTATTTCTCCATTAATTCATAATTAAGTTCAACAGATTGCAATGATTTACTGAAAAAAGCAATAGGATGCTTGAAACCTTCTTCATCCTTCCGTAACAAAATAGATTCTATAGTATGAAAAGATGCAAAGGAAAATAAAGAAAATGGTTTTGAATAGTCAGGGGATATTAACACAGGAGCCTCTTGGATTGCTTGTTTGATTTTATCAAAGGCCTACTGAGTTTCACTGTTCCAATCAAACTTGACATCTTTCTTCAAAAGCTTCACAATAGGTTTAACCAATTTTGCAAAATTGGCAATAAATCTCCTGAAAAAATTAATCTGTCCAAGAAAATATTGCACAACTTTGACATTTTTTGGGGGAAGGACCTTTCTGATGGCTTCCACTCTTTCTAGATCAATCCTAACCCCTTCTTTGGACACTATATGACCAAGCAATTTTCCCTTAGTTATAGAAAATTGGCATTTCTTGGGATTTCATGAGATGCCAAACTCCAGAGCCTTGACAATGACCTTCTCCAAATGTTTGCAATGGTCCTCAACTTTCTTAGAATAAGCAGTCAAGTCATCTTGATACACAACCATCAAGACATTGATTAGTTCTTTAAATGCAACATCCATTGCTCTTTGAAAAGTTGCCCTAGCATTCTTCAGGCCAAAAGGCATGCGGACATATACATAAGTTTCCCAAGGGGTAGTGAATGTTGTTTTGAATTGCTCAGACTCTTTAACCAAAACCTGGTTATATCTTGAAAACCCATCCATCATAGACAATAATTCACAACCAGTGACTCTGTGTAACATAGCCTCCATGTTAGGCAATCCATAATTGTCTTTGAGAGATGCAACATTTAAATTCCTGAAGTCAACATAGAGTCTAATGTCACCATTATTTTTTCTTATTGGTACAAGGTTAGAGACCCAAGAAGAATGCCTAATAGGCTCAATAATGCCAGCATCTCTCAATTTTGTCAATTTAGCCTACATCTTTGTTGCTAATAAAGGGTTGATGGGTCTCTGCTTCTGTCTAAATGGCTTGGTTTCTTCCTTTAGAGGGATCTCATGTTGAAACAAGTCAGCTCTATATGCCTTAAGATCATCATAGGACCAAGCAAAAACATGCTTGTATCTCTTCAGAAGTCTTATCAAATTTCCTTTGACTTCTCTATTTAATTTTTTTCCATTATACACCATCTGAGGGGAAGTTTTAGATCCTAAGTTTATCTGCTCTAAGTCTTCCATTTTTGTGTTAGACTTTTGAGATAGGTAACCATCATTTATTTTGAACATTCCTTCTAACTCCACTAACCCCTTTGGTATATGATTTGAAGGTAGTTGAACTATCTCATTTCCCATAATACTCTCTTTTCCTTCAACATACTGCCGTGCTTCATTAAAATCTATTTGTTGCCCATCATACTGATCTAAACCTTGAAGAAACCTAAGGATATCAAAATCATCCTCAAAAACTTGCCAATTATACACATTTTCAGGCACTGTAGGCCTACTTTTGATTTCTAACATGGACACACTAGTGAGGGTAATGTCATCATTTTTGAGGGAAACATTAGCAAGAAAATCCACCATGATATTGTTGGACCTTTCTACCCAAATAAGATTGAAAGCCTCAAAAAATTCTAGTCTATCCCAGACAACATGTTTATACAATTTCAATCTCTCATCCTTAGTAGCATATTTAGATCTTACTTGAGCTACAACTAATTGGGAATCACCATGAACCTTTAAAGATTTGATACCATGCTTTATAGCAACATCTAATCCCAATATCAAAGCCTCATATTCAGAAGTATTATTAGTACATTCAAAGGTCAACATGAAAGAGTACTTAAAAGTAATACCTGATGGGGAAATGAAAACAACACCAGCTCCTGATCCTTCCTTGGAGCATCCACCATCAAAGAACATTTGCCAAAGTCCATTTTTATGCAATATTAACTCTTCTACTATTGGATCTGTATTTTTCATTTGAGGTACTATTTCTTCAATCATGAAATTATTCATGTCAAATCCACAAAGTAGTTCAAATCCTCTGGTGCAACCTTTTCAACCATGACTGAAGAACGGGGCTCCCTATACAATTTTACCTCAGTCCCATTGACTAGGATAGTTGCATATGACAAATCCAATTGCAATTTCCCACCCACTACTGTGGCCCATTGCCTTGACAGTAGCATGCCATAATGAGGTTTTGTATCAACAACAACCACATCCATTTTGTAAGTGGCCTCCGGGAAAGCAACAATCTTTACTTCAATTCCAATTAGAGTTCATACAATAGGTACCACCCTGTTATCCATAGCAGAGCACCTTCCACTAGATGTGTCAACTTGTAATCCTAATTCTTTCATTACATGATAAGGCATTACAGTTGTAGCAGCACCAGAGTCAATCATACAATTTTTAAGCAAAAAATTGTTCACAATTAATGTAACATAGAAAGGGTCAATAGAAGAAGGCTCTTGTGTCACAATGGTTCCAACACATACATCATAGATGTTATCAATTAAAATAGGCTCTTCTTCTAAAGTCCCCTTTCCTTGCCCAACAAGAGATACCCCTTGCTCACTTATGAGAGCCATGGCTGCTATCTTGTGCTCCTTAATTTTTAGCATTTCAAGTAATGGGATGGAAACCTTCATTTGGGACAGGGCATGTCTTATATCAAAAGTAGGAGGATCAGTAGAGATATCAGGATAATCTTTTGGCCTACCAACTTTCCTTTTACCCTTCTCAACAATAATTTCCTCATTCCTTTTCTTATCATTCACAAGCCCCTCCTTATTATTTACAACATTAGGCTTTGTGGAATCCTTGATCTGAAGGTTATCCTTAACAAATATCGACCTAGGGACTCCTTGATTAGTATCCACTTTTCTATTTCTCAAATTATATGAGGATTTGGCCTGAGTTATAGTAGCCACAGTTAGAGTTCTAATTTCCTCATCACTAGGTTTTCTCCATTGCTTTTCATCTGACCCTGATTCTACCATATGAGCTTTATAATTATCATTATCAAACTCATCATAATCAGAGTGAGTAAATACTTGCTATTCATAATCTGAGAGAAGCCTCCTTTTATGATCAACATCAAAAAAAATCTCTTCATCTTTTGAAGATAATAGATCTTCCATTACTTCAGTAGTAAACATGTTAATAGCAGGCTTTTCAGATTCTTCATAATCTCTTGCATATGAATCACTAGCCTCTTCTCCCAAGGCCTGAACCACAACACATTGGAAGGGTGAATGAGGCATATTACAAGCCATACACCAAGGGGTATTTTCCACATTGTGTGCTATGTTTTTATTCAAAGGATCTGGTGTATCTCTCCCCTTTTGAGGTTCATTATTATCAGGGACAGGCCTCCCATCTTTCCAATTTGTCTTATAGGGTATATCTCACAAATTGGGGAGTCTATCCTGCCTTTGGTAAGGTGGTCTTGCATCTTGAAAATTTATACCACCCTTTTCAAACTTTGTTGGGAGGTCTTTGGTAATACCAACTCCTTTGTCCATTTTATCATCATCTCTGGATGGTCTTGCAGGTTGTGGCCTGGTTTCCTTCCACAATCTACCCTCATCTCTTTTATAAATCTGACCAGATGCCTTCTGGTTGCTTTCAATATTTATGGCTAATTTAAAGGCATCCCTTAGGGTACAAGGATTCTTATCTCTCAAGAGATAGGACATTTTACCATCCATAGAGTTAAAATAAGTGGTCAGGTAAATAGCATCATCCAACTTCAGTACTTGGAACAATTTGTACATAGCCTTTTGGAACCTACTATTAAACGCTGACATGCTCTCATTGTAATACTTTTTGATATTGTTAAACTCATTGAGCATATAACTTGAATTCACATGTTCTGCATACTACTCCTTGAAACTTCTAACAAACTCATCCCAGGATGCAATACTATTCTCAGGCAAACCCCTATACCAATCCCTGGCATCTTCAACCAATGACTGAACAAAGAGCTTCATTATGACATCTTCATGCTCAATCTCATAATCATTAATTTTATCTGTGAAAATTTTTAGATGTTCTTCATAGGTATTCACATTGTTTCCAGTGAATAATGGGATTTTCTTTCTAATCTCATTAGGGATAGCATTAGGCTAACCAGGGATGCCATCAAAGAATAAAGGCCTATACCTATCCAAGTGAACTAGTCCCCTTTGGAAATTTGGTTGGATCTGATGGGTAGCCCCAACATTTTGATAGGGTACATTTCCCATCATACCACCAGCTACAAGGGGAACTTGATTAGTATTCAAATTTGGTCCAGGTACATTTTATCCAGGATGAGAGGCTTGAGGATTTGGAAGTGAATTGCAAGGCTAATTGGGTGGGATCATTCCTGAAATGACAAGGACAAAGCTACTGGAAGATGTGTTTATATTGGCATGCAAGAAAGCAATCTTTCTCTTCATCTCATCTACAACAGCCTCCAATTCCAATTTCTCAAGCTGGAGAGCCAAATCTTCTTTAGCTTTTCTAGCCTTTTCCAAATCTAGGCTCACTTGGGAGGGTATACGAGAAGCAATAATATTTTTCTTAGGCTCATTTATATGCACACCCACCACCTTTTGTTTTCCCTTATCAGGGATTTCTTTTGTGGCATTTCTATCATCTTCATTCCTCTAGATCTCAGATGGGTGTAATTGCCTGAGAACGTATCCTTTTCCTTCAAACTCATCTTGTTTGGGTTTACTACCTTCAACCTGACTCCTTAGAACCTCCATGTCACCGAACAATTCCTTATCCAGACCTCGAACATCTTTACTTAGATCCTTAGCCTGAATCTCATTTTTCTTGGTTTTTTGGATAAGTTCTTGCCTTTCCAAAAGCAATTCATAAATTTGTTGTTCCCTTATCTTCACTCTATTAGCAATCTCTTCCAGTTGTTCACGCTCCTTTTTTCTTAAAGTGATAACTTCCTCTCTTAATTTTTCTGAATCATATGAAGCAGTTTCAGCAGTAGAAGTTTCTCCCAGTTGCTCTAGGGTTTCTCTTGCAGGAAAATAACCTACTTCTGTGATCTCTTCTCCTTGGATAAAGTGTGCACTAGGCATGACTTTCTTAACATGTTCAGGGTCATCGGATGAAGAAGAAGCCTCATGGGGAAGTGGTGTATGACCTCTTTCTCTAGAAGATCCTTGGGGATTAGTATTAGCATGATTTCTTCTAAACCACTATTTTCTACTAAGTGTATGGAGCTCATCACCCATATTACTCTTTGGGTGATCCTTGATATATGACCTAGTGAACCTCGGCCGACTCATGGTATGTCACAAAAAGACTTAACAAAATTTCTCAGATATCCATAACTGGTAAACACATATTTTTAGAGTCGCCACCCACGAACAAGTGGGAATCAAAATAACATGTTGGTCCAAAACAAACACAACAAATACTATTACACAACTCTATTGTATACACTCATTAAGGTCCCCAGTAGAGTCGCCAATTTTGTTAGCACTTAAATATGCAAATGGTTGAAATATTTAGAAATTTATTGAACTTGTGACTCATGCATTCCTAATATCTACATCTAGTAAAATTTAAATGCTAAGGTACTAAGGCCTTGAGCCTTCTTCACTTTGAGTATAAAACTCAGGTGGGTTTACCTTTCAAATACTTCTACAAAGCATAATAAAATTGATCTATGTACTTGACATAACCAATGCAACTCAAAACATACAAATAAAAGTAAATGGATATAATTTCTTGATCAAATGATGGTGAACAGATGCAACTCAAACTAAACCAGTGCCCTATCCATTGGGTTAGAGTCAAAATTGAACATCTACAGAATCCTATTAACATAAAGATACTGAAATTCAAATAAATTTCCTAACAATTCATTCTCCCAATTCCCAACCCTGTCATCAAATTCATATATTGACTTTCAAATCCCAGAGACCTCCTTGAAGGTTTTACTCTCTCCTTGAGAGAAACTCAAGTTCAGCCCCTATATTCACCTTGTGAACAATGCATTAAACTAGCCTTACTAATTAATGCATAAGAAATTCAAAACATCCATACACAAAGACACTCAAAAAATGGCAACAAAACTTCAGTATGTTTGTATTAATTTTCAGTTGTATCCATTACAATTTTAGCAAAAACATGAAAGGAAGTCAGGATCTACATTTAGTCTTCTTTACAAAAACTTTGACCACCCTTAGCAAAAGAGCAAAACTTGCTATATATACCCACAGCCATCTTGGAATCCTTAAAAGGATGCAACAAGCTTCAGATGGCTAGGAAAATGACTTGCACAAAAGACAAAAGTACAAACTAAAGACAGTGACTGGAACAACAAAAAGTAGTTTACAACTACTAACAACTTTACAAGTGCCACCTTTGTCTGAGGATATTTCAGAGTAGTTACTTTGATTTGTAGCATGAATGATGACTGCCATTACAGGCTAACTTACATCATCCTATGTTTGAAACATGCTCTCCCTCAAATTCTGGATAAGGTGCCAAGTGTATTCTACTCCTCTTCCTCTGCCTCTAGCTCCTGGACAGCTGGTTTCTTCTTCTTTTTCTTTACCATTTTTCCCCAAGCTATCACATCATCATCAGATGGCCAATTGTAATCCTGTAACTCCTGTAATGATTTGATATGTAGGTCCCACTTTGAATTAGTTATAGCTTTAACCTTTGCAAAAAATCATGTGCAATCACCTTCAACTTTGAACAAACTATCAATTATTCCATTGCACCCATCCATATCCAAAACATTATCACCATTGAGGAGAGCCTCTTGCTTAATCACCAACTGATCCATTAATGTCTTCCATTCATCTAAACTAACTACACTTCCATCACTTGCAAAAATAGAAGGCAAAAACTTACTGTAATCTTTATCAAAAATAGCCAATTTGGCCCTCACTTGATTGGACTTCCCTTTGAAAAACTTTGAAATAGAAATAACCAACCCAATATTTTCATAAACCTCAGATACCACCTCGGGGATATCAGGCCTATGTTCTTGCAAACCATCAAGTTTATCAAATACCAAACTCCTCCAGGACCAAATGCCATGAAGTGGCTCCAAAGTAGCCAATGACTCATTCACTTTATCATTTGTCTTATGCAACATGATAACTGACTGATGGATTGATTCCATCTTTTCTTTTATTTTGTTCTACCTATGTTGCACAACACCACTCATAGTTTCCAGGGCTGCCTCTAGTGTGATTTTCTTTAGATCTTCCACTGGATGGTCAGGTACTTCAACCTCGGGCTGAGGAGGGGCCTCAATTTGAAAAGGTAGGGGAGGCACTTTTTTAACTACTTCAATTTTTTCCTTTAATTCCTCCAATTTACCTTCCATTTTCTTGATCAACATAAGTTTTAAATCCCTATATTTTGCAACCCTCATTGAGTTCTCAAACAATTTATCATACCTCTTAGACAATTGAATAGTTTTAGCTTCGTTGAGGTGAGCCAAATGGGTTACTGCCTTCAACACCTCTAGATCAGTGGTATTTTGGACAGTTCAGACAATCTTGTTACCTTCTATTTTGTCTTCAATGCTTACTAGAGATGGTTTCTGAGTTCTTGGGGCCAAAGACCAAAGTGCAACAACTTGTGACTTAGGGTCATAACCACTCCCTCTGATCATGTCATCAATATGCACTTCATATGACAAGCTTCCCTCTGGTTTCTTTCTAATTTGGTCAATGATGAAGGTAGAAGTCAAATCCCATTCGGGAGTCAGAAGCATGCCACTTGTTTTAACCATTTCTCTTGCTTCCTCCACAGTGACATTCTCAAGACTAGGATCATATGATGTAAGAGCCCTAAGTGTCTCTTCACTTGGTTCCATACCTTCAGGAAAGGACCTCTTCACTTCCTCCTGTTTCCTCCAAATAAGGAAATCTCTGATACCTTTGCTTTGGAGAAACTGGTCATCTCTAAGGAATTCTTCTTGGTATAATTCTCTTTCATCCTGTCCCAACAATAAGGCCAAGTCCCCTGTTTCTTGTGTCACCATCTTCTTTCCTTCCCTGATAGCCTTTCTCAATTTATGGTGATAGGCCCTCTTACCAGGCACAAGGACTAAAGTACTGTCCAATACCTTCTTTTGTTTCTTCTTCTTAGAAGCTTCACCAACCTTAATTTTCTATTTTTTCAATGGTGGCTCTGAGATAGCCTCCACCTTCGTTGATTCTTGGGTTAGGTCAATAATTGGTCCTTCCCCTACTAGAGGTGGACTGCTACCTTCCTATGATTTATCGGTGAATTCTTCATGTTCAGAGGTGGAATAGTTCCTCGAAACCTCCAACTTCTCCTCAATTAGCCCTTCCAACTAGCTAGACAGGGAACCATGCATTTCTATCATTTTTTCCATTCTTTGCAAGTATGAGAGTTCAGGGAAAAAACCACCAAAAGGAATTCCAACATTCCTCAATTGAGTCTCCAAGTCTAGTAAATCAAAATATTTACTCCATCTTCTCTTTTGTTCATCAAAGTCCAGCACATTTCTTATTACATCCTCCTCATCAAGGGCCTCATGCTCTCTAATTGTTCCAATGCTAGGAATCAAAGTCATCCTAGCCACTCTGATGAAACCCTTAGAATCAACATATCATTAGGTACCCATAGTCATCTTGAAATGATTGAGCCAACCACTGACTTGATCCATTGCCCTTTTTCCAATCAAAAAGCTATCAACCCTGAATTGTCGGGGTGTGAAAGTACCTTTCCTATGAGGCCCTAGGTGCTCTTTGTCAGTCCACATTAATTTCCAAATAAAATCCATCATGGCCACCCTAGGAGGTACATATCTTGGAAGCAGGTGTGGGGGCTAAGGGCACCCATATACTATGATAACTGTGGAATTGTCCCCTAGGGAGAAATCTCCCCAATTGTGGTTTCCTAGCCAATTGTCCTCATATTACAATGGTCTTAAAACCCTCAACACCCTAGTTGGCAACCTCACAACATTTGTGCCTAACATTTCAAGTATTGGATGGACAAAGTAATTCTGAAAAATGGAAAAGTCACACTCATTGGATGTGATATTCCAAACCCTCAGCCAATATTGCACGAGGTTGGGAATGCCCTTAAAATGGGTCTTAATCTTCAATACCCTTGCATCAAAATTAGTAACATGGTGGTACAGAATCAAATGCATAAGAAGGGAGTAATGCATGAACCTAATAGGCCTTTTCTTCTCCTTGACAGATACAAACCCTTCATGCATCCTATCGATTATATACTGGATATAATCATAATCAGTGTTGGTGTGGGAATTCTAAATGTCTAGGATTATCATTAAAAAATCAGCAGGCAATTTCTCATCATCCCCATCTATTCCCAGAACCCTACACAACCCATGATACAAGAGTTTCATATAATGATTTAGGGATGCAAAAGAATAAGGGGCATTCATACTCGGTGGGAGAGGGGCTATGTATTTATCCTGCTTGGGCATATGCTTGACTATTTGGCTCTTTACTGACCCTATATTACTAGCATATTTTTCCCTTTCTTTCTTTAAGTCAATTTCAGTGGAGGAGGAGGAATAGAAATTGAAGGTTCTCATGAAAGACCCCCTATCTAAAGAAATAAACACAGACTGGTCTTCACACCTAATGCATCTAGAAATGAGGTCATACAACCTAGCCAGCTTAATGATTAAGTCAACAT
The DNA here is from genome assembly GCA_027943335.1 of Chamaecyparis obtusa. NCBI lineage: Eukaryota > Viridiplantae > Streptophyta > Pinopsida > Cupressales > Cupressaceae > Chamaecyparis > Chamaecyparis obtusa. The sequence continues at coordinate 368,852 of BSBK01003419.1, forward strand.
CTAAAAACACATCAGGCATAATTAACTTTGCCATTCCCAACACCCAGGCATTGCAAACAGGTATAGGTCTACTCCTATTATTTTAAAAATATGAGAAAAAGGAAAAACCAAAACCTACAGGAGTAATAGGGTCCCTACATTTATCCATAAGATCCTCAAATGTCATGTCGATGGCCTTCTTATTTTGATTCGAACCAGGAAGTAGCTTGATGAACTCATCTGAGTAATTCATCTTTCCTTTATCCTCTCCACTCTATTCATTTACAGCCCCACTGGATGATGCTCCACTTGTCGTAGGGTGACTCATCTTGATAGAACATGAACCTCTTAATTCTACAACTTTTGCACTACTTACTCTCTACTACAGCACCAATGATCTCAACTATCTCCAAAATAACTTTGAGCACAAAAAGCAATGCTGTCCTATCTATATACTCTAAAAATTGCATGTGTGTGATTGCCAAATCATAGAAAATCCAACCTAATTCACTTCTGCATTCAATTCTACACATTACCAACCTTCAAATTAGAGCTAGCCATTACATGGATGTTGATAGGATGATTTAAAAAATAAAAAATAGGGCGCGAGAGCAATGATCATGGCTTTTTTGCATTAAAACTCTTAATTACTGATGTAAACCCTCGTTAAAACCTGATTGGATGGCTTTCTACATTTTCCAGCTTGGTAGGGTACTTCTTTCCATGTCACAATAGTTTATAACATTGATGGTACAAAAACCAACTAGGCAGAATTCAGCGACCACGCAAACAAAGGAACTCATGATCTCTAAAAGGAATACTAACCCAAGGTTGAATCAGGAGATCACGTGACAAGACTATTCACCTAATCTCATAAGGATTTCATAACTCATAGCTTTACTCCGCGATTTCATGACAATCATTGATATCTAAGGCAATCAATGGTTCATGCTTTCCTTCTGACCTTTACTTTAACCCTTGACAATCCAGTGAATAGGTGACCATTGAGTCTCAGATTCTTTGAACTGTTATGTTAACCACTTTTCTATTTAGAGAATGGGTGACCGAAGACTTTGCTTATTCTCAAGACCTATTTCTTAACTCATCTTTCATTCAGAGATCCCGCGAGCAAAGAAAATATTACCTAAGCATTTGACCATAGTCAACATCTAGAGAATTAGTGACCACCGTTATCTCCCAAAAACTTAATGCTTCGGTTAACCCATTGACTTATTCTAAGATTTAGTGACCACTTATTCACTTAATCACTAAAAACTTAGGGCACTGCCACCTTTTCTTGAGATCAAGCGACAACTGAAAACTTAAACCTCCGCCAAAGTTCATTGTCAAAGCTGCAAACTTAGAGGGTATGAAAACATGACTTTGTCGCTAGATCATTGAATGATTTTGAGTAGGACCCAGTCTTTGCAAGATTAAAACATAGCCACCGAATGAAGAGACAATCAATGACGTTCGCTAGTTCATTGAAGAATCTTGATCATAGCCGCACCAAGTCATTGAAGGTTAACATGAAACTGCTAGTTATTAAGCGAAGAGGAGACCACACAATCACTGGATCGCTAGATTGGAACTTAACTGCAGGTCGGACTTGGAGACTTAGCGACAACATGAAAGAGGGCAAAGGAAGACAACATTTTCTAGTTTGCTGAATGAAAAAGAAACATGAAATAATGTTAAGTGATTCAATGAACACCTAGAGGGAAATAATCACGTGCACATATATGACTTTAAGTGGCCAAAAAGGTAACGTAGAAACATAAAGACTAGGGCACACTCAGAGCCAACCAAGGAAATAACCATTTCAAAGAAAAGGTGTTAAAGGCAAGGGTTTCTCTCACATTATTACACAATTTTAGGACAAACCTAAACCCTAAACCAGACACTTTCATAGGCCAGGACATTGAAACAAAACCAAAGGCAAAAACCTTAGAAAATCTAAAAATCACCCAACAGGTAGGACATCACACAATACCCTATCTTTATAACTCCCTATGGTGAAGTCCACCCAAGCTTTCTCATTAACTAGAACATGATGACCCTTGTTCAACCAAGTGACCCTATAGGGGTTAGTGTTTGGGATCCTTTACAAATTTAATTTGCTAACTGCCTCATTAGAAACTATATTATCGCTGGATTCGGAATCAGTAATGATCTTGAAAACCTTACCTAAGATCTTGCATTTGATCCTAAATAGTGATCTCCTTTATCTTGGCTCCTCTCTGATTGGTTTTTTGATGAGAGTTCTCCTAATCACAAGGTTATATCCTAGCTCTGAATCCAATGCTACTTCAACAGTCTTGCTACTTGAGGACTCATCTTGAACATAGCTCACTCTTTTCTCTCCACCTTGGGATGATGAACCCTTCTCAGGACACTGGTATGCAAGATGCCCAAATTGATAGAATTGTAACAATTCATGTAAGAGAAATAAGATCCTCTTCCTTGGCCACATGATCTCCCTCTATAATTTCTACTTGAGCCTCTACCCCTGTTGTAACCACCTCTGGTGCTAGTTGCTTATCCTTGTTGTTCTGTGAGCTTAGACTCACCTTGGTTTCTTTGTTTTGAATTTCTTCCTCCAAAGCCTCCTCTATGACCTCTACTATCTCTCCCTCTACCTCTACCTTGACTACTTGAGTCATGCTTCTTCTTGAGTTTCTCTTTTACCTTGAGAAAAAGTTGATAGCATTGATGGACTATTCTTGGGCTCAAGAGGCTTATCTCCTCTTGTATGTTCCACCTTAACCCATTTAAATACCTAACTATCTTTAGGCTTTCTTCTTCCATCACATGTGACCTAAGACATATTTTGTGGAAATCCTATATATAGGCACTCACTTCAAGGTCCTTTTTCCTTAGGTTTTGTCTTTTCTAACGTAATTACACCTCATAGTCATCTGGCAGGTAGGTCTCTCTAATCTTTTCCACTATACCTTTCTAATTTTCTACATGATTATTTCCCTCTTTTATTCTCTCATCTTGCACAAACTTCCACCATGTGAGGGAGTCTCCTCTCATCCAAGAATTAGCCACTCTAACTCTTTGGGCTTCGCTGATACCTTCACATTCAAAGTGGTTCTCCATTCCTTCTATCCACTCCATGACTAATTCTACTTCCATATTTCCACTAAATAGTGGTGTTACTTCCAAATAATTTCTACTCATGGCCTTTAATGCTCTCAAGAAAGGTTCTTACTCCAACACAGGGTCTAGTTCAGGGACTTTGTCTTCTTCTTACAACTCTTTACCCTTATCTTCCACCTCTCTAACTTTATCTCTAACAATCTTTGTCTCAGTCTCTACTACACCAAGCTTGCTTTCAATCTCTGCTAGCCTTTATCTAAGGAGTCTATTCTCCTCCTCTTGGTATTCCACTTTCTTTACAAACTTTGCATTTGTAACCATATTTGATGAATCTACTAATTCAGCTTAATACAATATCAATTTTCCTCTAGCCCAATCTTTAGGCTCTGATACCAATCTGATAGGATCATACTAGATTTTGAACTCCTCTTTTAGGACCAATCTAGGTTCCTAACTCACTAAATTACCAATCCATTGATCAGGGTCTCACAAGGTACTCCCTTTCCTCCTAAGGACCTCACTTAATATCCTCAATCAGAGTAAAACTACTCTCCCACTATAGGTGATCTATCAATGGTCAAACATACCTTCCCTTCTCAAGCTCTCTTCCATCTTACCAAGTATACTCAACTTTCTAAGAAAGTGTAGAATATTGTATGGGTGTGGAGGTAATCAAATTCATCTTTCTGTTAGGTTATTGACACATTTTGTCAACACCTTTCCATCTATTTCTTACTGATTTCACCAATTTGCCTATCTTGGCCTTGTAGCCCTTGAGCCCCCAATTAGGTCTCCTATTTCGGGTTTTTAGGATTCCTTGGAAAATTTCCCTCAAGAACTTTCCAAAATAATTATGGATTATTCAATCAATTAGGAAACCCTAAGAGATTTTGTGGGTCTTGGGTCTCTATGCCTCTGTACAGTACCCTATCCAAACTATGAGGGTTTGATGAGGGTTTTAAGGGATTCTAGGAGCTCCATGTTTGCTGAAAGTAAATACTTTCCAAATGGATTGTCCAAGCCTCTATCTCTTCACCAAGGATCTATCTCATCTCACTACACATCTCCAATATCTTGGAATAAATTTTCATAGTCACCCCTACAAGTAACTTTACAAATCATCTCCTTGTTCCCACTCAGGAAATGACTGTGCTCGCCTAGGGAAAGGTCAAAAATATAGAAAAACTCATCTTTAGACCTCCTAAATGCTTATGTACACTATCAATTTACTCCACTCCCATGTCCCAAAAGGTCATGATGAAAACAGGGTGGGATTTTATGAGGGAGTCATTTTTCAAGACTGTTCCTATGTGCATGCCAGTGAACTGGCAGGAACAAAATAATAAACAAGAACTTGCAAAACTAAGTAATAAATAAAAATATTGTACATAAATGAAATAAAACTACTAAAACTACCAAGATCCTTTGAAAAAATAACAAACTAATTCATTAGATCCTATTGGTGCATTGAAATAGTAACTTTGTGCCTTAACTGTTTGAGACAGTGATTGCTTACTATGCCAAAAATATTACAAAACTTGTCTAACCTCTGGATTTGAGATTTTTGAGGTTTAAATAGGCCTCTCCCACATGTTTAGGTGGTTAGGACCTCATTTTGACCTTATTTCACCATTCGGTCTCATTAGGCCAAAAGTTTTCATGCAACTTTGCAAAGTTGCAAAAGTTGTCATGACAACTTTTTAGCAACTTTCTCCTAAGTGCTATTCCTCACTCGTAAATAACTTCCAACCACCTATAATGTTATATAAACATTTATAAGACTTATTTAGGCTTATTTTAGCCACCTCCTATCATTTTGAGGTCTTTTTCAACCTTAGGCTCTTTTCTACTTACTAGGACTATACTAGCCCTTATGTACAACTTGGCTCTCACTCCAAGCTTGAATAAGCCAAACCAAGCCTAACCTAACCAACTAACTTCACCATATCACCTAGACCCTATGGAGTATTTATTACCTTCCTAACCTAGCTAGGATCAATACAAGCCAAAATTAGATTAGAAAACTAGCCTATGTCCTAGGTTCTCCAACACCAAGAGATTCCACAATGAGCACAACACATTCCACTTGCCTACGAGAGAGATGATAGTGACCTCAGAGGATATATATCATATCCTTCATAGTCCATTTGGTGGTCCCTTACTAGAGTATGAGTCCTCACAACATCTTGGCATGCTAGTCATCGATAGGGTATTCCGGGATGACAATATTTTAGAGATATTAGTAGGGTGGGACACCATAAAGTCTAGATATGGTCGGGGTTATCCCATAGAAAGTGTTATGGAAAGGTATATAGGGTGCTTTATTATGCCTTATAGGGGACAAAAAGGTTTTCAGTGTGGGTGGGGGGTAGTTTTAGAGAGATTGTTGGTTGATCCAGCAAAGCTAGGGTGGGGTTCATGTCTATTGGGTCATATGTACCATGAGCTTCATGAGGTTGTGTATCGAGGGATGACGACCTTAGCTATTGGGGTGTTGATTCTTTAGATCTAGACATGGGAGAATCTCCCTATCTATCAATCAGTTTGTGATGATGTGAGGACATTAGGGAAACCCTTTAGATATAGATATATAGGTTATGTTGTTGAGACCCACTTTGGGAAGACTATCTATTGGAGGTGGCAACTCAATGACATGATAGTGGTCACCTAGAGGCCATAGTTATCAACAAAGGAGTAGGGAGATTGGAGGTCCTAGTAGAGAGATATGTTTATGACCTGACATTTCATTGGTTGTACTTCTACTATCTTAGAGTAATTTTTGGTATCTTGGGTGTTGAGATAGTATGGGAAGCCACGGGTGATTTCATAGGAGTTTATAGCCTATGACAAATATGTAGATGAGGTACGAGAAGGATGGGGTCTGAGATTAGTGCCAGTGACCATGATACAAGATTTGATTGTTGTGAGGAGATCCTGATGGGACTATTTAGAGGTAGTTACAGATGCTGGGATGACACCAGAGTACAAGGAGTATTTTTCTTGTCACTCTTTTCCTTGGTTCACTAATTTGGAAGCTCCTGTACCACAGATTGAAGATGAGGGTGATGATCCTCCTCCACCTCCACCACCATAGGGAAGGATAGATATAGGTCTAAGACCATCTAGGGGATATGTAGGAGCCAAATCAAGCAGGGAAGTTCTAGTACAGAGGAGGAGAGGACAAAGGGGTACTCTAGGGGTCATTGGTGCAATAGATGTTGGGCCTAGTGGTATAGTCAAGGCTTGTGTAGGGAAAGAGTAGAGGGATCAGCCTAGAGGGGTAGCTTGATAGGTGAGATAGAGGATTGAGGAGGATTTAAGGGAAGGAGTTGCTACCATGGGTGGTGAGGGAGAGGATCCACAATAGAGGACACCATAGGACATCATCTATTCCCTACATTAGAGAGTGTGAGGCCTACATATTGAGATCATCATTACACAGGCTAGGATGATAAAGAGAGATTAGAGGATAGATGAGGTCATAGAAGAGAAAGATCACTTTCAATGGATGGACATTCATCAAACTAACAGAGCAGCCTATTATGTTGTAGCTTACAGTGCAGTTGTTCCATTGGCTCACTAGGTTACTTCGTACTCTCAATATACAGCCAGATCAAAGGGTGCACATATACCACAAGTTGATGATGTTTTTCCTCCACCACCACCACCTCTATGAGCTCTAGATGATGCTAAGGATATGGTAGAAAGATAGACCCTGTGATCTGTTATCTTGTTGATCCATTATGTACCCTATTTTTAGCATTTATATGCGATGACTTGCTCCAATGACATTTGTATATTTTGATGTATCTCATTTGAAATTTTAATAATGATATGTGTTGGTTAAAAAATTATCCCCTTTTATAATATTGACTCAAACCCTTGCTAAAGGCATTTTATATTAACAATAATTGAACAAACCAAAAAATGGTCCATTCTCTAAATTGATAGGTACATCTCCCCAATATAGATATGCAATTAATGAAAATCTAAATTATTGTAAATGGGGTATGCTCTTAACCAAAGAGTAGAAGAGTAAATTAATGGGAATTCATACCATGATATATACACAATACAATAAGAATTTTAATAAATAAATCATGCTTAATTTTGTGCTTTCTTATTCACAATTATAAAGAAACTAACATAGTTTAAATCACAAATTTATTTCTTCATATAGATATTCATGACCACGAGGGCTATACATACAGCTAGAGTATTTGAAAAATGTAAATTTGTTAAACAACATGAACATATAGGGAGGGAAACAAATAGTGACTCACAGATCACCCTATGATTGCACATTTCCAAAACAAAGTCTGATATCTATAACCAATTTATTTCCTCTACAAAACATCCATTCATTCAACCATAATTCTTAATCTACCAATGAGAAACAACCATAATTTTTTTTTAATTCTCACATAGTTGTCACAACAACATGGGGAAATTGAATTAAAAATTGTTGATCCTTCAAAAAATGTTCAACAAAGATTAATATAGTCCATTCGCCTACCCAAGCGGTTACGTAACAACATCTTGAAAATAATTGAAGCTTTTGATTCTTCTCCCTTTTTAACTGACACCTCGATGAGAGCCTCTTGGTTGGATTTGAGTCATTGAAAGGCTTTTATGAGATGCATCAAATCTTCATCCTTAGACACCATAAAATTGTAATTTTTAGTAGCCCTAGAGAGGTGGTTTTCATGCAAATCTTTTACTTTATCTTCATAATCTCTCATTTCATGGCTAATTTTAGACAATAATGCATCGATTTGGGTGAGCTTCTATATTTCTATCCTCTGATATACTGTAGGGATGGTTATCCTATTGATATGTTCTTGGTAAGCCTCCTCCATATTATTAATATCTATGACATCCTTTCCATTGCCTTGGTGTGAATTGCAGCCCAAATCGGTGAAATATTTTTCAATTCTCATAATGTCTTCATGTAAGCCATTGATTATTTCCCTTATATGTTTAAGGGTTTTGGTCACACACTTTCTCTTGAAGGTTATAGAGTACATCCATTTTTTAATGGATCATTAGGTGATTGTAACAGTCTCAACTTGACTGCATTTTTTGATTTTTATATCCATAACCTCTTTGAGTATTAAAAATAATCTTTCATAAGTAGTTTCCTCTTCCTTAATGATCACAATGTCCTGATTCCCATTGTCCTTCATTTGCAATAGGATTTTGTATAAAGAAAGGAGGCATTGAATTAGGGGTAACCCTTAGACTTGAAGATCTTCTATCTAGTCCCTACCAATCTTATCCATATGCCTATCTTCCTATAACTGGGCGATTAGGGCTTGGTTCTAAGTTGATGTCAGATCTAGGATATCAAAAGAAGAAGATACTTGTTGAGATGACAGGGGTGAAAGGATGTTTTTGAGATATTCAGAAAGTTGAGAAACAATTTCTTTCAACCGATCTTTTTCTTGTTTATCTTTATCCAGTTTCTCCTTCACCTATTGGTGGGAAAATTCCCACGTCTGGACTATTTTCTGATGCTAGCTAGGAGGGCTAATGTCTATCCTAGTCATGGTGAATTTAGATGCATTCAATTGGGTCAAATTTTTAGTGGACTCAGTTTGGGACGTTTATGAGATAGTCAGAAAGTTGAGAAACAATTTCTTTCAACCGGTCTTTTTCTTGTTTATCTTTATCCAATTTCTCCTTCACCTACTGGTGGGAAAATTCCCACGTCTAGACTATTTTATCATGCCTAGGAGGGCCAATGTCTATCCTAGTCATGGTGAATTCATATGCATTCAATTGGGTCAACTTGTTAGTGGACTCAGTTTGCGATATTTCCATGACCACATGCCCTATCTCATGATCCTTTTCCAAGGCTTCAAGTGTTGAAGATTTCCTCTCTTTTTTGGGATTAGAGCCTTTCAAAATCTGGTTGATCATACTCTAAGAGGGCATGTTTTTTTCTTCCCTCTTCCTTTTTCTATCAATAGAGTTTTCTGACCAGGAAAGGGTGGATAAAAAATTCGAGGTAGACTCGATACTTTCTAAATCAAAACATTTCCTCATGAAAAGAGGAGTGTCTTTCTAGGAAGACACAAAATGAAATTTGGGTACTTTGGGAAAAATAAAACTAGAAGAGGCTAAAACTTGAGGTACCTAGAAATTCATCTAAAAATATCCTAGTTTCTCCTCTTATTGTTGATCTAGAGCTTCATGTTGTATGTCATGAAGTCCTCCCTGTGGAACTTCTCCTTGCTTCGGGTTCTCTCCTTCTTTAGGGTCTTCTCTCTCCATGAGATCTACAAATGGAAGAGATCCCTCCCCATAGGTAGACTTAAACTCTTCTTCTTTTTTTGGGGGGTTTTTGTCCCCTCTAGGTGCTTCAAAAGATATAGGTGTTGATGAGCCTGTAGGAAGTGTAACACTAGGGGCTGGGGATGGACTTTGCATCAAATTTGATGGCACTTGTGTGGAACTTCCCTTCATTTTCTGAGTTTGATTCCACTTGACCCAATTTTGAGTTCTCCTCATTATCAATGACATTCAAACATCAAAATCATCTAATTTTTGGACATCCCAATTGGTGGGATTTATTGGGGTTCCTTTGATCTTTTTTAAGTAGTGCGGGTCAAGTAGTTTGGACCTATTATCTACTAGGCCATAAAAATTTAAGTTCACTTCTTAAAGTTTTATTTTGTCTATGGTCAATCTCAACCAAGAACTTTCTCTCATTTCAAGTTCATCTTTGTAATTTTCCCAAAAATCTTCTAATGTCAGTGCATGGTGGAAAGATAGCCCTAATTGTAGATTATCCCAGACAAAACCACTAGGATCATATCGAGTTTGTAGAGAATCATACTATTGGAAAGGATATCGGGTCATCACAACCTTGACTACATTTGTAGTATTTGAAATTGAGGAGCATGAATATGCCCCTACTATTCTAGGAAAGGGAATCTTGACTTTATGCCTTTCATTGCATCTCTTGTTCACTTTGAGTATTTGTCAACATAAATCTATCAGAACCATATTTTCATTAGGTTACTCGGGTAGCTTGTTAAGGAAATCATCAAATGCATCAATCTGGAAGTATGTAAAAGTCAGAAACTGGATGAAATAGCTACCATCCTTAGAAATCACCTCTATTGCTTTTGGGGATAATCTTTGCTTTGGAAACCCTTATAGATCGTGAGTCAATTTCATGATGAATACATCGTTTATCCTCTTAAATTTTGTGTAGCTCCTATGTAGCTAAAGAAAGGGTAAAAATCATAGACTTGCACGTCATCATAAAATCTTTGACGTGATTCAAACTAGACCAGTACCATGTGCATGCTAGGGAATAGATGATATAAGATTACATGAAAAAGGAATTATTAATTTTAACACTAGTAAGATAAAATTTTAATCTATCATTGATAAGCTCTGCCTAATCTATGTACCTTTCATCAGTGCACATAGTCTGTACCAAAAAGAATACCCATTCCTCTAAATTTAGGGCTTCTTCATTGCCTCTTATCCTATTTAGCAATATAAGCATGTCAGCGACTTCTCTTTTCAAATTGGCATCATAAATAGTCTAGGGGAGCTTAGCTTTACTGGACTTCACCAGCTCAAACCATTCACTTGACATTATGACCCTCCATTTTGTTTTTCTTTCACTGAAAGAAGAAGTTGAAAGAGTGAAATCCTAATTTGTAAATTCTTCTCTCACAGGGAGACGAAAAATTCTAGATAGTGATTCTATTTAGAGTGATGAGAACCTCTTCGTTGGTCATTTTTATTTTTTTGGAATCTGGATCAAAATGGGCAATGCATTGCCTGATCAATTCTAGGGATTATATGGTGACGGGAAATCTAGCCGCTTCCATGAGTCCGCTCTTAACCAAGTTCTCTATGATTGGGAGCCTAGGTTTTTTTGTGTATTCTCATGTGAAGATCTCCTAGGTTGAAGTGATCTAATTTAGTATCACGAATATCCTTCCATTCACTCTCAACACCATTGAGATGATCATACCCATAGTATCTTGAGGCCATCCTCTATATTTGCAAGCTGCAACAAACTCTTATTTTCTCAAAATGTATGGCATGATGAAAGAATCTATGTTGTTATTACCTATTACTATAATGATGTTTTACTTTAACTTCTCCCAAAAGATATCGTGTAATCGAGGTAAATCTAAGAAATTCCTAGCACATGATTGTTATTAAATTCCTTAAATGCTAGACAAGACATGTCTACAAATAAAACATTCGACACATTTATTTCTTTGATCCATGGTGGGCCACTTACATCAGGCATAAATTTCAAAATAGATATCTCCAAATTTTGGCCTTGGACATAGTACTTTGACACCTCTAGTTATGAACCACGTTCTTTTCATTAGGTGGAGATTTGTATATCCCATTTTGAACTTCATTGACGAGGTAGCCATGATGTGGGATTTTTGAAATGAGGCTTCCACCTTTAAAAATTGGGAACTTGTTCTTAGCGGTTTCTATTTTCAAGATTTCAGAAATCGCACCTCCTTCCTTTTCTTTCTGACAAAGTCACACTTAGACTTTCAATTTTTTGAAATGATAGTTTGAAGAGGGCGATAAGCATTTCTCTTCCATTAGTCGGGAATCATTATAATCATCTTATTTGGATCCACCCGCAACTTCATAAAGGGTGGGACCCAACATCTTTTTTATTTTCAAAAATCTTATCACCTTGCTTCGATTCCTAAATCTTTAGTACTTTGAACATAAAATTTATGAAATGGAGAATTTTGACACTTTTTTTTGCTTCATCTTTTGGAAATTTCACTTCCTTGCTTTGATTCCTAATTGAAGAAGTATCACTTGACTTGTTTTCAGATTTTCAAGAGGAGCACTTCTCAAATACTAATCCTGCCAGTTTTTACTAGAAAAGGTTTACCTTTCCCAAAATTTGCATTCATGCTTTATTTCAGGGAGTTTAAGACTTGAATAACATCCTTAAAGTTCAAAAATCATTGTAGGGACACAAAATTTTCTTTTGGGGGTGTTAGTCCTTAAAGTTGCAGATGATCAATACTAATAAAAAAACTCTAATACTTAACTCTTGTGGTCCCAACAGATGCACCTATCAAGACTAAACACTAGGGTGTTAAGGATTTAGATCCTTCTTCACTATGAGCTTTAGCCTCAGGTGGGTGTACCTATTTGATTCAATTCTTCAAAGAATCACAAAAATCATCTACATACTTGAGACATATAAGAATTTTTGTTTTATCAAACAAAACTTAAGATAAATTGTTATTTTATATTGTTGATGGTGAGAATTGTAATTTAAACAATGACTAGTGCCAAATCCTAGGGCATCAGAGTAAAAAAACATACATCTACAGAAAATCTCTCAAATCAAATAATCCCAAAACCTAGATAAAATGCCTTACAAATTATCCTCTCATTGACATAAACAGTCATCAGATTCTTGCACAAATTATAAATTCCTTGAGACATCCCTTAAGATTTACCCTTCCCTTGAAAGAAACTCAAGATTAACCCCACTATCTACCTTGTAGACAATGTATCAAAAATTCCTAATAGATTTAATACATAAAGAAATCAAAATTCATACACGAAGACAACAAAATATATACAAGGAATTTCAATATATTTTCATTGATAAATATTTTGTATCAATACATTCAGAGACTAAGATTCTAAGAATCAAAACACCAATACAAAAAATTCTCCTTACAATAAGTATTTCACCACCACCTACAACATAGAAAACTAACTATATATACACTAGCCATCTTGGAATCCTCAAGAAAAGGATGCAACAAGATTCAGATGGCTAGGATAGTGACTTTCACTAGAATACAAAATATATTTCAAAATGAATAGAAAAAGGGAAATTTGACACCAAAATTCTATTTCTACTCATAGTGAACTCCTCAAGTGGAACCTTTGTTTGCAGGTATTCAAAGTAATTGCTGAAAGTTGTTCTGTGAATGATGACCACCTATTGGCTAACATACATCATCCTCTTCAAGATAGTTACCCTCCTTGTGCTCAAGGATCAGGTGTCATGTTGTAGTTCATTCTTTTTCCATTGCCTCTAGGTCAATAGCAGCTAGCTTCTTCTTCTTTAGCTTGCTGCTTTTGTCCCAAGCTGCAACTTATTCCTCTGAAGGCTAGGTGTACTCTTTCAGGCTCTCCAACAACTTGACCTGTTTGTCCCATCTTGAATCAGTGATGGCTTTTGTGTCACCAACAAATCTAGTACACTCATTTTTAGTTTTAAACATGTCATCCAGAATGTTGTTGAACCTGTCAATGTTTAGGGAGCCATCATCATTCAAAATGGCCTCTCGCCTAGTCACCAAATGACCCATGCCTGATTTCCAATCCTCAATACTTATGATGTTACCATAATCTCCATAAATTGGAGGTAGATATTTACTGTATCCTAGGCCAAACATGTCCATCTTGGCCTTTACCTGATTGGCCTTTCCCTTAAAGAAACCCCAAGTGGTACCAATTAAATCTATTTTTTCTACCACTTTAGTAACTATTTCTGGGATATATGACCGATGTGGTTGTAGTAGCTCAAGCTTTTCAAATAGGGCACCTCTACTAGACCATATGCTAAATAGTGGCTCTAAAGTAGCCACAACATCCTTTACACTTTCATTGGTATTTTGTAACATAGTGTATGAGCTATGGATCGAGTCCATTTTCCCTTTGATTATTTCACATCTATGTTGTATGATGTTAGAGAGGGCCTTTAGGGCTATATCCAGCTTGTTATTCTCTGATTCTTCTGCTACCTCAACAGGAACCTCTACCACTGATTGCACTCTAGCTTCAATTTGTAGGACTGGAGTAGGAGCTGATTTAGATGCTTCTTCAAGCTTAACCTTTATTTCTTCAAGCTCATCCTCCAGTGCCTTGATTTTCATTAGTCTTTTCTCTTTGTCCTTTGCTATAACCATGGCATCATCAAATAGTTTTCCATATCAGTGTGAGATTTGAGTAGTTTTAGCCTCATTCAAGTGGGCAAAATGTGTCACTACTTTTGACACTTCAAGGTCATTGGTGTTTTGATCAGTCTAGATGATCTTGTTTCATTCCATCTTTTCTTCTATACTAACCAAGGAAGGCTTTTGAGTCCTTGGGGCAAGAGACCACATTGCCAAAGCCTGAGATTTATGGTCATATCTACTCCCTCTTATCATTTCACCTATTTGGGCCTCATAGGATAGACTGTGCTCTGGTTGCCTTCTAATTTGATCAATGATGAAAGTTGATGTTAAATCCTATCTTGGTACCAATAACATTCCACTGGATTTAACTAATTTCATATCTTCCTCAATAGAGATGTTTTTTTGACTCGGGGTCATATTCAGCTAGTGCTTTCAGAGCTTCACTACTAGGATCAACACCCTCAGTCATTGATTTGGCTATTTCTTGTTGTCTTTTCCATATCAAGAATTTATTGAATTCCACACTCTTGATGAATTGGTCATCATTGAGTAATTATTCCTTATATGTTTCTTGTTCATCTTTTCAAAGAAGGAGGGGCAATTCCACTTCTTCTTGTGGAGCCACCCTTTTTCCTTCGCTAATGCTCTTCCTCATATGGTGATAATATGACCTATCACCAGGTACTAGGGCTACAACCCTATCAGTTTCCTTCTTTTGTTTCTTTCCTTTTGAAGGATCTCCTTCCTTAATTCTTTGTTTCTTTTGAGGAGGTTCTGAAACATCCTCTACCTTAGGGGCATCCTAGACAAGATCAATAACAGGAGGCTCATTGATTTGGGGTGGGCTATCACCTTCCTGTGAGTTGTATTCTTCATAATCAGAAGAAGAATAGTCTTTTTTTAACTCTTGCTTCTCTTCAAGTTGGGCCTCCAATTGGTATGATAGGGTATCATACACATCCACCATTCTATCAATTCTTGTCAAGTAGGGGAGGTCTGGGAAAAATCCTCCAAAGGCAATTCCAACCTTTCTGATTTGAGCTTCCAAATTCAATAAGTCATACAATTTGGTAAGCCTCTTTCCTATCTCATCTTCATATAGCATGTTTCTAACTACATCTTCTTCATCACATCCCTCATGGTCTCTAATAGTACCAATGTGGGGGATAAGAAATTTCCTGGCATTCTTGATAAAGTCTTCAGAATCCACATATTTGTATATAGCAGAGGCCATCTTAAAATGATTTAGCCACATACTAATATGTGGTAATGCTCTCTTACCAATCAGAAAACTAGCCAATTTGAACTATCGCAGAGTAAAAGCTCCCTTCTTATGTGGAGCTAGGTGCTCCTTATCAGTCCATAATGCTCAGTATAAGTCCATACCAGTTGCCAAATAAATTCCAGCTGAGCAACCCTTGGTGGCACATATTTTGGTAGTATATGAGGGGGCTATGGGAAGCCATAGACTCTAATCAATGTATAGTTCTGGCCCAAATAGAAATCACCCCAATTATGGCCCTTTTCCCATTTGTCAACAAATTGTTTAGGTATGAGAAGCCTGAGCAACCTAAAAGGAAGCCTTATGATGTATGTCCCCATTAGGTTCAAGATTGGATTAACAATCCAATTTTGAAAACCATCGAAATTGTTTTCATTAGAGGTGTAGTTCCACACCCTCAACCACAATTGCATTGGATTTGGTTGTCCATCAAACATTGTCCTTGGTCTTAGTATGTGCACATCCAAATTATCAACATTGTAGTAGAAAATAAAATGCATCAACAGAGAATCATGCAAGAATTTGATTGGCTTCTTCTTTGCATTGATGCATATCAAACCTTCAAGCATCATGTCAATTACATATTGAATGTAATCATATTCTGTGTTGGCATGTGAGTTCTGTATGTCTAGGATTATCATCAGCAAATTAGCTAGAAATCTTTCTTCATCTCCATCTACCCCCAAAACATGACATAACCCATATGCAAGATATTTCATATAAAAATGAAGGGATTTAAACTCATAAGGAGCTTTCATATGTGCAGGGAGAGGGGAAATGTATTTATCAGTCCTAGGCATGTGATGGGCAATCTGGGTTTTCACAAGCTCAACTTGCTTGACATATTTCTCTCTCTTTTCCTAGGTCAATATCAGTAGATGATGAGGAGTATAAACTGAAAGCTTTCATGAAGGATCCCATATCAAGAGTAACTAGGGCTGATTGGTCACCTTTCTTGATTGTCTTAGACATTGGATTATAATTCCTTAGCAACTCAAACATGAGATCAACATCGACAAAAACATCAGGAACTATTAGCTTTACCATGCCTAGAGTCCATGCATTACAGATTGGGATATACCTAAAATGATTATTGTAGAAATAATTGAAAAGCATGAAACCAGAGCAAGAAGGGGTATTAGGATCCCTACAGTTTGACAAGTCGTCAATGAAAAATTCATCACTTGCCTTCTTGTTCTGATTAGAACCAGGTAGAAACTTAATGAAAACTTCTGAAAAATTGGGTTTACCCTTCTGCTCATCTCCCTATTCTTTTTCTCCCTCACTAGATGAGGCTCAACTTGACTTAGGTTGACTCATCTTACAATTTCTAATGAATACTCTTGGCTCTGCAAATTTGTTCTGCACACTTACACACTGCAATAGCTAGAAATTTTATAATTGCTCTCTGAAAGACTAATAAGTGTAAATGTGTGAACATGCTGTCTATTTATTATTGATCAATGAATGCCTAAAGATTGCCAATATTGCAGCAAATCTATCCCAAGTCACTTCAACATTCACTCTTACATAACACCAAATTCAAATCAGAGCTAGCAGTAAGGTGAGATGTTGACAGGTTTCATTTAAAACTTGGAAAGTAAGTAAAATGAATGATTACTATGTAATTGCTTTAAAGCCCTAAAAAATTGATAAAAACCATCACTTGACATCTGATTGGCTAGTTTATGTACTTTTTCCATCTCGGTAGAGTACCTTTCCATGTCAGAATATCTCTTTTTCTTTATCATTTATGAGAACTTAACTCGGCTCAATCTGGAGATTCAGTGACTAATGACTTCGCATGATCTTAGAATACTTTTCTTAACTGTGGTTACTTCTCATGAATGAGTGAATGAAGATTTCACATAATCTCCAGATCTTTAACTTAACTCATATTTGATTATGAGATCCAGCGACTGAAGCTTTCACAATATCTCCAGATCTTTTCTTTAACCTCAGTTGTATCACATGATTCTACGAACACTATATTCACACAATCTCAAAATGTTTTACCTAACTCAAGCTTGATCATGCAATTCAGTGACAATTGTATTTGCATAATTGCTAGACACCATCACTAACCCTAGTTATATCATGTGATTTAGTGAAATGCCTTTATCGCCAAGTCGCTAGATATTCTTCTTAACCTTATTTCAATCCTAAGATTAAACACCATCTATTGATCTTCATCATTATCCATGGCCCTCGTTGAATCACTGAAAGTTTTAAGACTTAACCATTTCATCATGAGATTAAGAGAATACCTTTAGTCGCTTGATTGCTGAATGGGAGAGAACCTTTATCTTGTTACCTTTTACTTTGTCATTGAATCGCTAGATGTAAAGTTACTAACAGCTAGCTTTACGTGATTAAGCGAATACCTTTAGTCATTGAATCACCAAACAAATTACCTTAACTGTCAATCATTCAGAGAATACACGACTGAATAAACTATCACCCTTTTATAAGCTTGTCATTGAATCACCAGATGTTTCATACTTAACCACTGGGACTTAGAGATTACGTGAACACCTCTTTCGCTAGGTCACTGAATGTTAATTCACTAACCATCAAAATCAAATGATCATGCAAAAGACTGTTGCATTGAATCACTAAATGTTTTACTAAGATAATCTTTAACCTGAGATTAAATAACAACTGTTGATCTTGGATTTCATCAACGGTTGTCGATGAGTTGCCAAATACTTTAGAGCTTCACCACTACATCAAACGAATGGGTGATAACTGTTGCGCTGAATCACTAGATTTTTAGGGAAAACTGCCAGGAATCATGCGATTTGGCAAAAACAAAATCATTGAATCGCTAGATGACTTCACTAACTGCCAACCATAAATGGAGATTATGTGACTACATAAAATACATTAAAATCCTTGACCATGTTGCTTATTCGCTGGATTAACAAGGACTTAACAATTTTATTATGAGATTCAGTGAACATAAGGGAGGATGAATAACCACATGCTCATTTGGGAAATTAAGTGCCCGGAAAAGTAACATGAAATCATAAGGTCTAGGGCACACCTAAGAACATTTTCAAAGATAAAAACCCTACCAAGGGCCAAAAGACCTAGGACAAGGATTTGTAGACATTTTTACACATGATTCTCTTGAGATTCAGACCTCAATTGGACAATTTCTTGAAAATACACAAAATGAAAAATACACAAGCATGATTCAGATATCAATCAAGGACAAGAAATGACTCCTCATAAAACCTAAAATTTACTCCAACAGTGGCTCTATCGGAGGATGCTTGAATGCAAGTTCATAGCAAGTAACCTAGAATCTCTAGGTGGCAGACCAAACAAAAACACTAACCTACTACAAAAATCAAACACATAACTAAAGAAAACACACCTATACATATATTAGAGGGCTACTATGCATGGAAAAGATTAGAACTTTAATTGAAGAAAAATTTCATAAATTATCCATGCACTAGCAATTCTTGTTCTTCACCATCCAATTTTTTTGGAAAATATGAATCCTTTCCATGTATATGATGTATGATATAAGGACCCAACCATAAAGGTTCAAATTTTTTGTGCTTGCCCTTATCTTCAGCCCTGAAATTCCATTGAAGGACCAAATCACCAGGCTAGAACTTTCTTATAGTAGCTCTTTTGTCAAAGAGATATTTCATCTTTTGTTGTAGTCTTATATTTTCTTTTTTACTCTCTCTTCTTGTTTCATCCAATTCAATCAATTGGACCATTTTTTCTTACAAAGTATCACATATCTCCAATCCTTCTTCTTGTATAAATTGGTAGATAGGCATAAAATTATTCATAGGTAGCCTAGACTTCATACCATATACTAGCTCAAAAGGAGATTTACATGTAGCCCCTTTTTCTGTAATCTTGTTTTCCCATAATGCCAATTTCAATTTTGCATGTCAGGTTCTTTTATTCTTTTCTAAAGCTTTCTTCAAGATTTGCAAAATGCTCTTGTTGCTTGATTATGCTTGTCCATTAGCTTGTGGATGGTATGGGGATGAATATGAAAAAATTATGCCCATTTCTTAACAGAAATCAGTGAATTCTACTAACCTAAAACACATGGCATTATCCATCACTAGTTTGATAGGAACACCAAATCTAGTCAATACATTATTCATCAAGAATTCAATCACCACTATGCTTGTAGCCTTCTTAGTCGGGGTTTCTTTAATCCACTTAGTAAAATAATCAGTAGCAACCAATATCCAACTATGTCCTCCACTGGATTTTTCTGCAAATTCTCCAATAAAATCAATACCCCACATGGAAAAAGGAGCCTCTGCAACCACTAGGTTTAACAACAATGCTCCTAAAAACTTCAACTTATTTGAGAACCTCTGGCATGGCTCACACCTCTTGACAAATGAATGAGTGTCCTTAAACAAGACAAACCAATAATAACTAGCTCTTAGAATTTTGTGAGTTGTTGCTCTAGCTAAATGATTCCCTCCACATAATCCTGAGTGCATTTCATTTAGAATTTTCTCACATTGCCCTTTATCCAAACATAAGAGAATTATTCCATCATCATCCTTCCAGTATAAGAGAAATATTCCATCATTATCCAATTAAGTATAGAATAACATTAAGCACATACACAATAAGATAACACTTAACACAACACCACAATTTTGGTTACGGGGAAACCCAAATAGGTAAAAACCCTGGTGGGAATTAGCACCCACTATAAACTGCACTAGAGTATAATGTTCCATGTTAGAAGATCTTACAACCCTGTTAGGATTTGATCTTTACAATGCATTAAGTACAGTGACCTAGTCAAAGGTCGGAGCCTTTCATAATTAACCTTGTTAAAGGTGAGGACACATTATCCAGAGCACATTGCTCAAATGGTGAAGGCTGCAACCTTCTGCATAACAGATACACACTATATCTAGTTCTTGGTGAACTAGAAAGTAGAGTTGCTATCTTGATCAGTTCCAATGAATAGCTTATAATCTCTTCTTCTTTACATAGATCTTCAATTGATGATTGATTGCCTTAGTATATTCACATCTTTTGCTCTGCTATCACAATCACACTTAGCAAACATAGTTGACTAGCTATAAGTATCTTTCTCCAAATGATATATTCAATTCATCATGTTATAACTTCCTTGAAATCATAATAGAGAAACAATATAACTCCTTAGTAACATCTCCAATGGCTAAACCAAGCACACAACACAAATAGGACCGCACAACTCAATATGAGTAGATGCATCGCTTCACACAGTTGGTTCCACCAAATCAACTGACACTTTATTCTTGCTGAAATACATTATGCACTCTTAACCAAACATTCTTAACTCATCACCAAACATGAAACCAAACACACATAACAAAATGCTAGGCGCAACTACTAAAACAATATAAACACTGTCGACTCCATCAGATAATCTCAAGAAACATCATTACTCAACTTCAACTACAAAAATGACTTTGTGTCCATGAACATAGCATCATAAACATGTCTACAACACAAATATAAATGCACAAGGCTCCATCATAACCATACTAAAAATCACATACAAAGCTATGCCTGTAACACTATTAGGAACACTCCTGATACAAATAACTACACAACTGTTTGTACTCATAATCAACCTTTGTGTCTATGATATCATGCTGATAACATATCTAAGAAACATATGCTCAAGGCTCTCTACATAAGACTTCAACACATTTTTCTTACCATATGTTGTCATTAATGACAAACATACAGTCAACACTGGCTTACTGGAAAATCTCCAACACTTGTAGCCTTCTTAGTTGGGGTTACTTTAATCCACTTCGTAAAATAATCAGTAGCAAGCAATATCCAACTATGTCTTCCACTAGATATTTTTGCAAATTCTCCAATAAAATCAATACCCCACATGGAAAAAGGAGCCTCTGCAACCATTGGGTTTAACAACAATGCTTCTGAAAACTTTAACTTATTTGAGAACCTCTGGCATGGCTCACACCTCCTGACAAATGAATGAGTGTCCTTAAATAAGATAGACCAATAATAACCAACTCTTAGAATTTTGTGAGCTATTGCTCTGGCTAAATGATGCCCTCCACATAATCCTGAGTGCATTTCATTTAGAATTTTCTCAGATTTCCCTTTATCCAAACATAAGAGAAATATTCCATCATTTTTCTTCCAATATAAGTCACCTGGTAACAATACATATCTTTGAGCCTGTAATTTGAGGCTCCTCTTCTGATTATCATTCAAACCCTTTGGGCAACTAGCATTTTTGAGAAAATGCACAATATTAGTGTACCAAGGCTCCATCTCAATGCTAGTAATTGTTCCTCCACTTATGGCAACATTGTTCACTTGAACCAGGTCCATATTCTCTTCTGTCATTAATTTTTCAATTCCCAAGCCTCTAACCAACTTGGTTATATGAAGTTCTAAGTCAAAATCTTGGATTCTATTAATCCACTTACATCTTTTCCATGTGACCTCAGTTTGTACCAAAATATCCTTTACCGCAGCATGAGGAACATATGCATTTACCTTAGTACAAACCAGATAAGGTCTGAAAACCTTAACTACCTTTACCAATGCATAAGCCTATTTTTCCATTAGCTCATAATTTATCTCAACTGATTGCAATGATTTGCTAAAGAAAGAAATGGGATGCTCAAATCCTTCCCCATCCTTTTATAATAGAACTGTTGCAATAGTGTGAAAAGATGCAAAATAAAACAAGGAGAGAGGTTTAAAATAATCAGGAGATATTAAAACTGGTGGTTCTTGCATTGTTTGCTTAATCTTTTCAAAAGCTTCTTGTGCTTCCTGACTCCAGTCAAAACTTACATCCTTTTTTAAAAGCTTGACTATAGGCTTGACCAACTCTGTAAAGTTAGCAATGAATCTCCTAACAAAATTGATCTATCCAAGGAATGACTATACACCTTTAAGGTTTTTAGGAGTAGGGACCCTTTTAATTGCTTGAAATCTTTCAGGATCAATTCTTACTCCTTCTTTGGACACTGTATGCCCTAATAGATTCCCTTCAGTAACAACAAAATGATATTTCTTAGGATTTAATGATATGCCAAACTCCAATGCTTTGACTAGGACCTTCTCTAAGTGACTACAATGGTCATTAGCTCTCTTAGAATAAGTAGTCAGATCATCTTGATATACCACCATGAGAACATTGATAAGATCTTTGAAAGCTACATCCATTGCCCTTTGAAAATTTTTTCCAACATTTTTTAAACCAAAAGGCATATCGACATATACATAAGTTCCCCAAGGAGTAGTAAATGTTGTTTTGAACTGCTCTGATTCTTTAACCAACACTTGGTTATATCCTTAGAAACCATCCATCATGGATAATAACTCACAACCAGTCACTTTATGAAGCATAGCCTCCATATTAGGCAATCCATAGTTGTCCTTTAATGAAGCAACATTCAAGTTCCTAAAATCTACACATAACCTTATGTCACCATTCTTTTTCTTGACTGGTACTAAGTTAGAGACCCAAGATGAATGCTTGATGGGCTCAATAATGCTAGAAAGGGGTTGATAGGCCTTTTTTTCTGCCTAAAAGGTTTGGTATCTTCTTTTAAAGGAATTTCATGCTAAAACATGTCTGTCCTATATGCTTTGAGGTCATCATAAGACCAGGCAAATACATGCTTATACCTTTTCAGCAATCTTATCAAATTGGATCTCACCTCCCTACTTAGCTTCTTTCCAATATACACTAACTAAGGGGATGTCTCTGATCCTAGGTTTATCTCTTCTAAATCATCAACCTTAGCAATGGACTTTTGTGACATATAATTGTCATTTATTTTGAACACACCTTCTAACTCAACTGACCCCTTAGGAATATGGTTGGAAGCTAGCTGAATAATTTCATTTCACAAGATACATTTGTTTCCATCAACAACCTCCTGATGGGCATTAAAATCAATTTTTTGTCCATCATACTAATCCAAACCTTGAATAAACCTAAGGATATCATTGTCATCCTCAAAGACTTTCCAATTATAAACATTGTCAGGCACAACAAGTCTACTTTTTACTTCTAACATTGATACACCAGCAAGAGTGACATCATTATTCTTTAAAGCAACGTTTGCACGGAAATCTTCCATGATATTTTTTGACCTTTCCACCCAGAGAATATTGAAAGCATCAAATAATTCTATTCTATCCCAGACAACATATCTATACAATTTAAGTCTGTCATCCTTGGCAGCATACTTAGATCTAATCTGAGCAATGATTAATTGGGAATCTCCATGAACTTTCAAATATTTTATACCATGTTTTATGGCAATATCTAATCCCAATATTAAAGCCTCATACTCAGCAGTATTATAAGTGCACTGGAAGGTCAACAAAAAGGAGTATTTAAAATTAGTACCTGATGGGGATATAAGCAATACACCAGCACTTGAGCCTTCTTTGGATCATCCTCCATCAAAGTATAGTTGCCATAGTCCATCTTGCTATAATTGTAGCTCATCAACAATTGGATCAATATTTTTAAGTTGTGGCATAATTTCCTCAACCATGAAATTTTCCATGTCAATGTCAACATAGAAATTTATATCTTTAGGTGCTACCATTTCAATCATGACAGAAGAGCAAGGCTTTCTGTACAACTTTACCTCAGTACCATTTACAAATATTGTAGCATATGACATATCCAGTTGCAGTTTTCCTCCCATGGCTACTACCCATTGTCTTGATAGTAGCATACCATAATGAGGCTTGGTATCAACTACAACTACATACATCTTATAAGTAGCCTCAAGGAATGCAACAATCTTTACTTCTATTCCCACCAAAGTCCCTACCACAAGAACTACTCTATTATCCATAGTATAACATCTATCATTAGATGTATCAACTTGAAGTCCTAGCTATTTCATAACATGATAGGGCATCATAGTAGTTGCAACACCAGAGTCTATCATGTGATTTTTAAGCAACAAATTATTGACAATTAAAGTGACATAGAATGAGTCAATGGAAGAAGGCTCTTGAGTCACAATATTTCCAACACAAAAGTTATAAATCTCTTTAGTTACCTCAGGGCTATCCAGTGACTTTTCCTTTTCTAATACAATAGGGATATCTCCCTATTAATTTATCAAAGCCAAGGTAGCTTCCTTATGCTCTTTTATCTTTAACATTTACAATAAGGAGATTGAGACCTTCATTTGAGACAAGGCATGTCTCATGTCAAAATTTGGGGGTTCAACAAAAAGATCAGAGAAGTCTTTTCCCCTACCAACCTTTTTGTTTCTCTTTTCTATGGTAAATTCCTAATTCTTTTTTGCATTCTAAACAAGAATGTGCTCTTCTTTATTTTTGTTACCACTTTTGCCTTTAATATCATTTGGTTTAGGAGAAACCCTATTTTGAGGATCATCTTTAACATAAACTAACCTTGGTGTTCCTTGATCAACATCTACTCTTCTATTTCTTAAGTTATATGAGGATTTGGCCTAAGAGATGGTGGCCATAGTTAAAGTCCTAATTTCTTCCTTACTGGGATTTCTCCAATGAACACCACTTAATTCTGATCTAATCACATTTGGCTTACCAACATCATTGTCAAACTCATCTTTATCAGACTGAGTAAAAAAAAATTTCTCATGTCTTGGGAAATTTATTCTCTTTTGGTCAACATTAGCAAGTGTTTCCTCATCTTCTGAAGATGAAAATTCTTCCACATTTTTAGTGGTAAATATGTTAACTACAGGTTTTTCATATCCTTCATGATCTCCTACATGCAGGTCTTTTTCTTCTTCCAAAGCTTGGGCCACAACACACTGATAAGGTGAGTGAGGCATATTACAAGCCACACACCACTGAAATTTTTTTACATTATGTGCTGCATTTGTATTTAAAGGGTCAGGGGTATCCCTTCCCTTTTGAGTTTCATGTGTATCAAAAATAGGCTTCCCATCCTTCCAATTTGTCTTGGAGGGTTGATCATGTAGCATAGGGAATCTTTCATGCCTCTAATATAGTGGTCTATTGTCCTTAAAACCTCTCCCACCCTTCTATAATCTAGTAGAAAGATCTTTGACAACATTGGTCAACTTGTCAACCTTGTCATCTTCCTTGGTTTGTCTTGCAGCATGTGGTTTGGTTTCTTTCCACAATCTTCCTTCATCCCTCTTGTACATTTGACCAGATGCTTTCCTATTACTCTTAATGTTTATTGCTAACTTGTAAGCATCTCTCAAAGTATGTGGGATTTTGTATCTCAATAGATATGACATTTTACCATCCAAAGCATTAAAAAATGTGGTTAAGAAATGGTGCAGGGGCACCTAGGATAAAAAAACATGGCATGAAGACAACTATTACAATCAAGAAGACTATGAAGGAATGGAAGAAACCTTATGCAAATCAGAGGTACAAGGGGGTCAAAGGGATTTTCAATTATCATGTATTGGCACCTATAATGATTTGATGCCATCAAATGGAATTTGAATGTAAGGGCTGAGTTTATATCCTTGAAAGGATTGAATAAATGTAACATGGACCATTAGTGTCCAAGGAATGTCTCAGGGTAGTTAGGATGATAGGAATGATTCTATTAAGTTTCCTAGGTTTTTGGAAACCTTTGGAGTTCTTAAAATTCCTATTTACAAGGTTTTTAAAGCATTTTCATTGTTTTAGTTTTCAAATATTTAAAATGTAATGGCTAGTAGCCATTTAGGAGGGAAGTTAGGATTTTGTTGTTTAAACACTAAACTAATCCCTCAAACCAGTCGGAAGAGGTTGGGGAAGTTGTGTTTTAGTTTCCTATTTGTAATGAAACCCATAGTATGGGTTGGGCATGACTGGAATGTATGGACATGAACAGAGGTTTAATAAAATACAAGTTTTGGTCTGCAACCTTTGTGTTCTTTGCATTATTGATAAGTATTAAGACTTATTGTTTTGATCTTTAAACTACAAGATGGAATAGGAATCAAATCCAATCATTCATTACCCTATTGAGTGTATTGAGAGTTATCTTACAACCAGTTCCATGCATTAAATACTGGTAAAACCAGTGGTTGTGACAGCAAATGTCCTTATTGCTTTGAAGTTCTTTACATTCCTCATGTAAACTGGTTTTATTAAGGATTTGAAGGATTCAATAGGACATTTGGAAGGGTACATTATATGTTTTGGAGGCTTTGAGAAACACTTGGTATGACTGTACTTTCATTTACAATGACTTAGACTGATTTTGTTAGTTTTTCCATCTATTTTGAAGGTTAACTTGTAATCCATATCCATTCCATGGACTCAAAGGCCTAGAATCCATGGAATGAAGGTTAATAACCTTGTATGATATTGTTCTAACCTTAAAGTTGCAGAGATTTGATAAATGAAGTGATCACTGACTAATCAGAGAAGGGTTTTTATTGAAATTGATGGCTCAAGTGTAGCAGTGGAAGATCGGGCTAAATAGCATAGTATTTTTATGATTAGAATAGCTTTACATGGTTGAGTGAATGGTGAATCAATCACCAATTGATCCAGGAAGTTCTTGGAAGGGAAAGATTGAAGAAACCCTTGAATCAAGGGTTTGATGTAACTAATTTGGGGATTTTCATGTTCCCTATGTGCTGGGTTAAATTTTTCTTAGATTTAGAGGTTTTGTGATATTTTATGACACTCTCCAAGAGTTGAGACCTTGGAAAGGTTTCTAAGATACAACTGCTTTGTAAAATCACCAATTTTCTATTGTAATTGTAGGGGTACTGGTAGAGTACTACAAGTTGGTCCAAAATACCAATAACTAATTCTTTGGTATGTTCTTATATGGATGAAAGGGTTTCTGATTATGTATTTAGTTATTCTAGTTTTTTGGGAAGGTGAAGATTTTTAAGACCAAAAAGGTCACTGCAGGGCTGCAAGACTGGTTCATTATGTCTCTAGGATAGTTTGGAGACATTTAGTCATTGGGAGTAAGGGTTAACTCTTGAAACCTTAAAACCACTTTGAAATAGCCTTATACATCCTAAATACTTCATATCTATCACCATTTGTCATTTGGACTAACCTTGGTTGGGTTGAGTCTCTTGAAGCCATTTGGGCACTTGGGAAAGTAGTGGGTTTTGTTTACACTAAAAAGTGACCTCATTAATTAATTAAATATTTATTATTTAATTAAATATTGACTTGATGAATTAATTAAATATTTATTATTTAATTAATATATATTCTTCTATTTATTAAATAAATTATTCAATTTATTTAATAGATTCACTATAGTTTATTCTCCTATCCTAAGTTCTCTAAATAGTCTATTAAAGTGATTAAATCAAATTCACAATCACTAATTATGACTAAGTTCCCTATTCCACCTCATCTACCTAGTCATCTGACACATCACCTTGGCTAAGATAAATAATTATTATTAATTATTTATTAATCATTATCCTCACCCACACATGTCCTATCTTTAAGGGCTATGTGGCCTCAAAAGACTTGGTCTCATGACCACATGTCTTCTCTCAAACCAAGTCAAGAGACAATCCCTATTCCTAAGGGGCTTCTCAAGCCACCTCTAAGGGTCAAAGGTGACTCATAGGACACTTGTTCCAAGAGTCCTCATGAGGAAAAAGTCCTTCCCTCTTCCTCTCTTTTGTCTTTGTGAGACACTTGACATGTGTCTTTCCCTTCCACCTTCTTCTCTTCCATGTCAATGTGAGAGGAACATCATCCCTATTCTTCCTCTCACATTCCAACTACATCCCCCTTTCTCTCAACCCTTTCAACCAAGTCAATCCTAGCCCTAGGATCTTCCACCTTTCATTCTCCACCATAGGATTGTGCCACCTAGGCTTGGATCCTCCAAAAATCTATAAAAGGAGCCTCATTTTCCCTTTGTGAGCTAATAGTGAATAGGCAATCAAGCAATCAAGCATTCTAGAGATCAAGAGCATTCAATCATTCAAGAGCATTCAACCATCCAAGTTATCATCATATCATTTTCATTCCATCCATTAGTTGCATAATTGATCTTTAGGAAATTGTGCATAACAATCATACAAATCTCCACACTTTGAGAGCATCTTGGGAAAAGGCTTCATTTAGAAATCTAAGAGCTCACCATCTTCAAGAAATCAAAAATAGGAGAGCAATGGAGACAAGATGCAATGGGTAAGTGAAGGTAATCTTGTTTTATTTATTCATTTAATCATATTGTATTCTTCATTGTGTTGCATTAGATAGATTTATTAGCTTAGAAATTAGTTAATATATCATTTCTACTGGTAAAGGGTCCACAATAGGGTCATTGTGCACACTTGTCATTTGGAGATTGGAGCTTGAGAGAGAGAAGAGCAGAGCTATGAAGATGTTGTTCCCACTTTCAGACCATCGATTTGAGAGAGTCAGACGCTTCGAGAGGCCACCTGATTCAGGAGAGCTGGTAGGTGATTCGATCCTCTTTGTGATTTTGATGAATTTTTGCATGTTGCAGTAGATTTTTAGCATGTTTAGGGTAGATCGAATCCTAGGTGTAGGATATAAATTTTTGAGTTATAGGTCATTGAACATATGCACAGTTACGGTGCATATATGCGTAGTAATGAATCACGTTTGCACAGCATATAGCTAATTCTGTGCATATGTTTCGTACAGCTATGCATGTGTAGTAGAAAAGTTTTGACTGTGCATTTGTTAAATAAATGTGCGCAAATGTAGTTTTTGTGCATTCGTCAATTCTGGTTGCGCAACTATTTAGGAAAACTGCGCAAATGTGAAATTTGCGCAAAGGTCAAGGGATTTTGCGCAAGCATTTAGGTAAACTGCGCAAATGTAAAATCTACGCAAATGTCAAGTGTTTCTACGCAAGCATTTTTCTATACTGCACATTTGTGTTAGATGGGAGAATTTGTTGAAATTAGTAAATCAAATAGGTCAAACTTGAGATTGATAAGCTGATATGATCTGTCAGTGTTATAGTTTGATTGATGAAATCAAGGTAGGGAACATTGTAGCACGGTTGCTAGTTAACCTTCCTGATTTGAGATAATTGATAGAATCATCTGTTAGGACATGTGATAAACATGTTGTCGATTGAGAGATAGGATAGGATAGATAGATTGTTGAGCTTGATCAAAATCTGATAGTTTGATTGATCAATTATGATAGGAGGATATCATAGATACTCTGATGTCATGGGAGAGATATCTCGTGACTCAGAATCTGAGACTGACATTGTTAGAGACTGACAAGTTACTGATAGGGATGACAGGGTTATATCACATTATATATATGCCTGAGATTCAGGAAAATCTGGGCATGTTGATAGCACTGGTAGGGAGATGGTACTCAGAGAGGAGTACCTTCCATCAACCCACATGATATATGATGGTCACTTTAGAGGATGTATATCACATCCTACAACTACCTATCACTGGGGAGTTAGTACAATATGATCGGCGTGGAGGACTAACAGAGTGCAGAGTAGTGTTTGGGGATGATGACATTGATGAGATGGAGATTAGCTAGGAGGACATGGTGGATTTCTATGAGCCACTTCCTATTGTTCTGGTAGGAGTGATCAGAGGCTATGTTTGTCCAAACTAGAGATTACATGGTTTCGCAGTCGGATGGGGTCGGACCTTACAAAGGATGATGGATGAGGGGACCCATTTTGCTTGGGGGGTGTGCTTGCTTGCTCACTTATACTATGATCTACATCAGGTGGTGTACCACAAAGGTGCATCATTGTCAGCTGGTGTCACATTACTCCATGTTTGGGCATGGGATCATATTGCGGTGACACGATCAGTCGCTATGTGATTCCGAGGCGCAGGGAAGCCTTATATCTTTTTATACGCATCCATCCAGACTCAGCATAAGCTAGGTCATTTAGAGTTTTGGTGATACACATTTGATACCATTGATTCAGTGACCTCAAGACCCTACCTTGGGTATGATCCATGGGATGATGAGCGACAACTTGGATTCTACTTTGAGTCGAGATGGTTGATAGGGAGGACGCCCTATATTATTGAGAGGTAGTTGGTTAGCCAAGTTTTACGATAGTTTGATAGGATGCAGGGATTACCACAGGGGGTCACAGAGTTTTCCTGCACACATCAGGAGTGGTGAGACTGGGGACCCATGGTATCTTTTGAGATTGTGCGATAGGAGTTCCTAGACATGTCATTTCAGGCATGGTCCATGAGACAGGGGGTTGTAGACCCAGGTATGACAGTTGACTATGAGAGGCACCTTATGGAGCACCCATTCTTGAGGTTGACTGATCTAATGAAGAGGCCACCTGAGAGAGATATCACAGAGAGACACTGAGACAGGCGAGGAGGCCGAGACAGGAGAGGTCGAGGGAGGGGCAAAGATGCTTGTAGAGGCCATGGCAGTGATGGAGGTGATGATGACAATGGTGGTGATGGTGGAGGTAGGGGAGATAGAGCTGGGCCTCAGATGAGAGGTAGAGGTGTACCACGAAGGAGATTGATGCCACCCCAAGCAAGCCAAGTACCAGCATAAGGTGCTAGAGGTGCCCCATTATAGGTTCTAGCGGGTGTCGGGGGATAGATACCAGTAGCTATCTTAATACAGGTAGACGCAGCAGAACAAACACATGTACCAGTGTAGGTAGAGCAGGTACATGATGATATGATATCCCAGAATAGCATAGGAAACATGATAACAATAAAATCCAAATATGAATACATAATCTACAACAAATCATTCTAACATGCCTGCCATAAATATACATTTCTTTGCCAAAAGATAGTGATTAGGTATATTGATCAAGTTGATTGATGTATAGTCAAATGTATAGATAAGCAGTCATCTTTTGAAGGATACATCAAAGAGTACAATTCATCATGAGGATATCATTGTGTAAGAACATTTGAGTGTGTTTTCTTGTCTAGTGAAAATACTCCATTTTGTCCTCTAAGAGTCGTGGCTATCATAGATCCACTTCCTAAAATAGGTCGAGGACATGCCCCCAGCTAGTTGATGGTTCAGTTATTATGGATGAAGAAGGACACAACAAGACTAGGATGAAGACCAAGACATTAGACCAAGCTATGATGGGGTTTTATGATGGATATATATAGTGGATGGTGTTATGAACTGGCCATTTTATTATGATATATACATGGCGGGAACAATAACTGACTAGTCATTTTATTATGGATATATACAATGAGTAGACACAATAGAAGAATCCTAATAGAGAGAGGAGCTAACCTGTCACACATGGAGCCTGTTTCCAGGTTTTCACCACATTCTTTTATTGCGATTTTTCTTTGATTTTTATTTTTTATTTTTAGTATTTTTTTTGTTATTTTTGAGATTTATCTATATACATACCCCCTTGCATTGGGATTTAAAGCATAAAACTTCTTAAGGTGCAAACTGTTAAGAGGCTCAGCCAAAGGATCTCCCTCGGGTGTAGACAAATGATAAGCCCCAAAGCCATAGACTGTTGTAATCACAAAAGGACCTAGCCAATCGGGTTCAAACTTGCCCTTCTTCTCACGATGTTGCTGATTTTTGGGATTCTCTCGAAGGACTAGATCACCCACCTGAAAGTTTCTGAGTTTCACTTTGCTGTTATACTGATGAGAAATCCACTACTGATAGACTTTCAAATGATCATAGGCTCTATGATGGTGTTCATCCAGCAATTCTAATTCAGTCAGCTGTGCAACTCTATACTCTTCATCTAGAATTAAAACTTTTAGAGAGACACGAAGAGAAGGCAGCTCGACCTTAAGGGGTAGGACAACTTCAGAACCATAAACAAGGGAATATGGTGTGGCTCTAGTTGGGGTATAGATGGAAGTGTGGTAATCCCATAAGTCGGGATTCAATTGGATATGCCAGTCATGGCTAGTGTCATTGACAGTATTTTGTAGGATTTTGACAATGGTTTTATTAGACGCCTTGGCTTGGCCATTACCTTGGGGATAGTATATGGTGGAATAGTTATGGGTGATGTGAAATTTTGCACATAGTTCATCCATGTCCTGATTTTGGAACTGCTTCCCATGATCAGTAATAAGATACATAGGTATACCATATCTACAAATGATATAGTTTAGGATAAACATGGATATTTGTTTGCCTATTGCGATGATCAATGGAATGACCTCAATCCATTTGGTAAAATACTCAGTGGCAGTGATAATCCATTTATGACCGTTAGCAGATGGAGGGTTGATTGCACCCACAAGGTCGAGTCCCCACCGACTGAATGGCAAGGTGGTCGTAAAAGGATGAAGCTCATGTGTTGGTGCATGAATAAGATTCCCATGTATCTGACATTTCTTGCATGCCCTAGAAAAATGAAAGGAATATGTCTCCATAGTAGGCCAATAATAACCCATACGCATGAGTTTCTTAGCCAAGGAAGGACCACTTGAATGTGTCCCACAAATACCCTCATGTACATCTTGTAAGCTAGTTTGAGCTTAATCATGTTCGAGACATCATAAGGGAGTACCGTCAAGACCTTGCCGATATAGGGTGTCAGATATTAGGACATAGCGGGAGGCTTGGCATAGAAAGGTTCATTTTTTATTCTGGGATAGGTTAGGGGGTAAGATATCATTTTTTAGATAAGAATATATTTTTCCATAAATCAGGGAGTCGTGTCCAATAAGATGACATATAATACTCGTATCAGGATCATCATATGCGAGATAAGTCAAGGATTCCATCGAGAACTCAAAACATGCTTTGGTATCCTTTGCATCAAATAGAGAAGCAATCATAGCCATTGCATCTACAACCTTGTTGCCATGCCATGGAATCGGCTCAAAGGTGATGTTTGAGAAATATTGTTTGAAGTCGTCAACTATACGTTTATATTGTAACAACTTGTCATCCTTAGTCTGATAGTCATCATTAACTTGGTTGATAATCAACTTGAGAATCTCCATAGACATTCAATTCAGTGACTTTCCATTGTAGAGTCATCTTTAACCTGTTAAGGAATGTAGCTTCATTCAGATAAAATCATTGTTATTGAATTATCAAGTACACATTGATATATATGTAATAATAATAATATGTATTATAATTATTATATATATATCCATATAATTTATATAAGTAGATTATTATCATATTGTGATATATACATATAATTAATAATATGAGAATATAAATAAATTAATATTCATTATTATTAATATAAGTTGATATTAATTATTATTATGAGACATATAATAATAATTATGTATATTAATAATAATTACTATTCAAATGAATATATAAGTTATATTAATCTTATAGTAACTAATAGACATGTCCCTTGAAATGAATAGACATGTCTTCTTGTCTTTGCCTTGTATAAAACCAAGAGATCGATGCATTTGGAAAACATAGAAGACAATATGACAATGCCATTACATTTGCAATCGATCCTAAAAACATAACATGGTATCAGAGCCAAGTTGTAAATGTAATCCATATATTCGTGATGCATGTGCCAGACACTTAATAGCAGAGACACATATCACAGGAGCAGTCGTGATGAAGTCACAATTACTGAAGTAACTTGAATGTGCACAACGTACAATCTAGATGTATATATTAATGTGATGACCTTAATAGCATCTGCCAGCTTTATAATCTATCCGCTTTAATAAAGGCAAATCACAAACACTTGTCTTTCAAGTATACAACAGTAGTTATGTCACTGATAATACAGTTCACTGATAGGTAGTAGTAGTTCGCACACATGAATCAGTAATTGATTATGAAAATGTTCGTACAAGAGCAGACCGAATTCATAGATATTGTATATTTGATACAATGATCAAACATCCTTTTATATAAGCTACTTGTGAATTTTGGAACAAACCGACCCTTAACTTGACACCAGATAATTTGAACCGATATGTGTTGAGTTTAGAGATAAAGCAATGGGAAGCCAATCTGTTCACAAGGTGGTGAACGAGTTTCGAATCTAAGAGGACTGTCGAAACATGAAGGCTCTCATTCATAGCCGAGAATAAGAGTTTGAGATTCATGTATTTGTTTGAGGGTGAACAATAATGTGATTCGAGCCTCGAAGAATAATGAAGTTGGAGAGTAATGAAGAGTGCGAAAGACTTCCTATTCACAGAGACATTGGTTGTGAACCACGAGTAGAAAAATTGGATTTGAATTTTCATATAATAGGATTTCCCATTATTGTTATCTCCAAATGTGGTGTTCGTAAGTTCAATACATTTGTTAGAATTGGGGTGGTGAGAGGTCACTCTTGAATACAAATCCAATATAGTTATATTTAGATTGTGTTGGAGAAAAGAACCGAACAACGATGGATTGAATGAAGGATGAGAGTAATTTCATGCGTGATATTTCCTATATGGGCTCACCTAACTAAAGGAAATATTTGAAACTAAAAGATAAGTACTCTATGTTTTATTAATGCATATGAATTTTGAATTCGTAATTCTATAACATTGAATGATAAATGTTGTATGGTTCTATCAATGGTATTTCTTTTCGAGATAGTTTTACTTTATGAACTATTCATCTTTGACATACCTTCAGGAGGAAAGCATAAAGACTTTTTTCAGAGGGAGTATGAGAATTAAAAGGAGGTCAAGAGGTTGATGAACTTGAGCTTTAGAGGGAGAAGATAAATGATATGATTCAGTCAACTTTTGATAATCTCGGTCATTTTGTGATTGAGAGGGAGTTCACTAATGAAGGTGGAACACTTCTGAGGTAAACTTTATATAATTGTTTATTACACTAATGATGCCATATGGGCCCTATGTAAATCATAAGGAAGTGATGACTTCCAAGTGATTATCACTTGTATTTTTTATGTTATTGTAAGGTGAAGATCTTACAATAACTTTCTTTTATCATGATAGACCTTATGAGAAGGCTGAAATAGATCATGATGAATGAATTATTACATGGTGGATTGAGTTCCTTAAAATGACCATGATCTCATACTGTGATAGTCATCATGTGATAGTCGTCATGTGACGCTGAAACAGATCACCGGTACCTAGCTATTGTGATAGTCGTCATGTGACGCTGAAACAGATCACAAATATTGAAGGTGATAGTCCTCGTGTGACACTAAAATAGATCACCAGTACTTATATTGTGATAGTCATCATGTGACGCTAAAATAGATCACAATTATTAATCATGATAGACCATGCGATGGCTAAAACAAATCATGATAAAGAATTCTTGCATGGTGGATTAATTTCATACTATGATAGTCATCATGAGGATGCTGAAATAGATCACAGTTATTAAAAGTGATAGGCAATTGAAGGTGATGTACATCCTATGATGTTGAAACAGATCACCATTTTCTCATATTGTGATAGACATTATGTGATGTTGAATCAAATCACAATTATTGATATTATTGAGTTAATATAAAACATATACTGATTTTATCTTCTCTAACTAAGAGGGAGTGTTAAGGAATGTAGCTTCGTTCAGATAAAATCATTGTTATTGAATTATCAAGTACACATTGATATATATGTAATAATAATAATATGTATTATAATTATTATATATATATCCATATAATTTATATAAGTAGATTATTATCATATTGTGATATATACATATAATTAATAATATGAGAATATAAATAAATTAATATTCATTATTATTAATATAAGTTGATATTAATTATTATTATGAGACATATAATAATAATTATGTATATTAATAATAATTACTATTCAAATGAATATATAAGTTATATTAATCTTACAGTAACTAATAGACATGTCCCTTGAAATGAATAGACATGTCTTCTTGTCTTTGCCTTGTATAAAACCAAGAGATCGATGCATTTGGAAAACATAGAAGACAATATGATAATGCCATTACATTTGCAATCGATCCTGAAAACATAACATAACCCAATCATCAAGGCTTCATATTCAGCTACATTATTTGTGCAAGGAAAAAGTAGCTTGTAAGACTTTGGAATTGTGTATCCTTACAGTGTGACAAAGAGAACGCCAGCTCCTGAACCTTGTTGAGTACATGATCCATCAAAGTATAGCTTCCA
This sequence comes from Chamaecyparis obtusa, assembly GCA_027943335.1. Taxonomy (NCBI): domain Eukaryota; kingdom Viridiplantae; phylum Streptophyta; class Pinopsida; order Cupressales; family Cupressaceae; genus Chamaecyparis; species Chamaecyparis obtusa. Next base: position 405,228 of record BSBK01003419.1, read on the forward strand.
TGTTTGTGTAGATAATGCCAAGATGTGTGCATCTGGAAACTCTTTATGTATAGGTTGATCATCTGTTAATGGTGCCTCAGCTAATTGATCTGCTATCACTTTCCCTTTGATAGCCTTCCTATCCACATACTCAATGTCAAATTCACTAAGCAACATAACCCACTTAGCCAATCTGCTTATAAATGTTGTCTTGCTCAAAAGATACTTCAAAGGATTGATCTTTGCAATGAGCTTGATAGAATGAGACAACATATAATGTTGCCACTTCTATGAAGCAAAGATAACTGCTAGATGTGCTCTTTCTATTGGATAATAGTTTAGTTCATATCCCACAAGGGTGTAACTGATATAGTATATAGCTTTTTCTTTTCCTTGTTTATCTTGTTGGGCTAGAAGAGCACCTAGTGAGACTTTCATAGTTGAAATGTAGAGAAAGAGTGGCTTGCTTGGAATTGGTGACATCAGAGTTGGAGGATTTGCCAGATATTCCTTGATTTTAGTTAAGGCTTCCTCACACTTATCATCCCATTTGAATAAGATGTTTTTATGCAACAAATGCTGAAAGGGATGACTTCTATTTGCTAGTTGAGAAACAAATCTTCTGATGGATTGGAGATGTCCTTGCAAAGATCTTAATTGACTGATGTTAGTGGGGAAGCCATCTCCATGATTGCTTTAACCTTTTCTGGATCAACCTCTATTCCTTTGGCTGAGACAATGTACCCTAACAGTTTACCTGATGTGACCCCGAATGCACATTTCTTTGGATTGAGTCTAATTTGATACTTTTCCATCCCAATGAATATTCTATCCAACACTCTCAAATGACCTTCTTTGTTTTTGGATTTTTCTAAAATGTCATCAACATAATCTTCCATAATGGTATGCATCATGTCATGAAAGATTGTAATCATAGATCTTTGATAAGTGGCACCAACATTCTTAAGCCCAAAAGGCATCACATTCCAACAATATGTACCCCAAGGACAAGTAAAAGTAGTCTTTTCCTGGTCTTCTGGTGCAATCTTGATCTGGTTATATCCAGAAAAACCATCCATCAAAGATAACATCTCATGTCCAACAATCAAATCAACTATAATATCAATATTAGGCAATGGAAAACCATCTTTAGGGCAAGCTTTATTGATATCTCGAAAGTCTATACAAATCCGGATAGACTTGTCTGGTTTTGAGACTGGGACAATATTTGAAATCCATTCAGCATAATCAATAGCACAAATAAATACAACATCTAAGGGCTTCTTCAATTTTGCTTTAAGCATTAGTGCAATATGCAGGTGCATCTTGTGGAGCTTTTGCTTAACTAGTTTAATGCCTGGTGCAATAGATAAATGATGCATAATTAGATTAGGGTCTAGCCCAGGCATATCAGCATAGGACCAAGCAAAGTTGATTTGTCTCTCTTTGAAAAACTTTACAAAAGCTTCTTTCTCTGATTCTATCAAGGATGCTGCTACTTTGAAAATGCATGGAGACTCCTCTGTTCCAATGTTAAGAGGTAATGTTGGTTCTATAAGGATGGCAGATTGCTCTTGATACAGATAATTGGGAATAGTGTCAATCCTTCCATCATCAAGTGCCTCAGAGAGGTTTTCTCCTTTAGATGCATCTTTTCTTTTTACTATTTTTGGATCTAATACTCCCACTGAGTGGTTTTCACCATTAGATCTATTGATTATTTTTATATTTTTATGACTGAAAGGATTGGCACTCTCTCCAAAGTAAGCCATGTCATTGAGTTCTATCGAAAATCCTGACTTATGATTTGCTGGTGGTAAATGATCCTTGATTTTGAGATAGTCAATGATTGTGTCATCATTATGAAAGACATCAAGTTCTAGATGATCAGGAGAATCCCAATCTATAAGTTCAGGATGTACAAGGGGTATTGGATCATTCAAGTTAGTTTCAAAGGTTGAGATGGTGTTTATAGAAAAATTGTCAAGGTTTATGATGGTATCAGCAAGGTCTATTTCCATACTCTCATCTGAATCATCTATCGCAAGATAATGCTCACTTCCCTCACAATTGACAAGAGTAGTATCATGTGGAACTAATCCTAGTGATTCAATCCTTGAAGTCTCTCCCTCATGGTAATCATTACTATAGTGATGAACAACATCAACTCCTATTTCTTTAGTACAATCATATAATGATTCTCATTCATAATCATTAGAGTCAGAATTATCCCAAAGTCTATTAGTGATTCCTTGTGCTATCCTTTGTTTCTTTGGATCCACATACATACCATGTTTGTGGAACTGTAACGTAGGAGCTTTAGATGTCTCATGAAAAGGTGTGATCTTTTATTTTCCTTTTGGTTCTTTTGGTCCTTCTCCTTTGTATCCTAATCCTGTAGTATCTCATTGATAGTTTGGATTTTGCAAAATTGGTTTTATAACACCCTCACTTTGTAGCCCTATAGGTCCAGCACCTCGGTATCCCATTTTTTGCAGCAAAGTATACCCTTTACCATATACATCAGGTGATATATATTCATGTTTGACATCCTCTTCATTATTTTATAACTTAAGCAAATGATTAGCATTACACTCATCTTCTTCTTTTGATATAGTGCCCCCACTTATAAATGTGTCATAAACAAGTGTGGATGGGGGTTCTGATTGTTGTTTAGTGATCAAAGATCTACCATATGATCTAGGAGATAAAGGTAGCTCTATGATGCAAAGAGCTTGACCTAAAGTGTACTCTCCCATTCTTCATTCTTTTATGTCTATCTTGATCCCATTAGATTTAGAAGTTGATGCTACATCACTTGGATCAATGGGTGTAGTTGCAGAAGATCCAGTATGATTATAAGGTACCAAAGAATCAAACATTGTCTTCATAGTGCTACAATAATGGAAAGGATTAGGATCTCCTTTGATAATGATCTCTTGACCATTGTGAGGGAATTTCAAACACTGATGATAAGTTGATGGCACAACTTGCATGGAATGAATCCACGGTCTTCCCAAGAGAATGTTATAAGTGAGATCCATGTTAAGAACTTGACAAGGTACATCTTTGACTACAGGACCTACTCTGATAGGAAGAATAAAAGATCCCTTGGATGACCTCTCTTCATCATAAGCTTTGATTGTGATTTTGTTCTTTGGATCTACAACATTTTCAAAAAATCCCAATGCAAGGACTAATTTCAAAGTGAATATATTCAAGCCAGCTCCTCCATCTATTAGTACTCTCTTGATTTTATGACTCTGTACAAGGACTTCTATACGGAATGGAGCATTATGAGGTTGGTTAATAGCTAGATCATCATGTTCAGTGAAGGATAGATAATGCGGGGTTGTCAAATGTCCCACCATAGCTTGAAATTGATCATGATCTAGATTTTTAGGGACCTGGGTTTCTAAAAGAGCTTTTTCAAGAATATCCTTATGAGATGGTGACAGATGCAAAAGCTCTAATATGGATATCTGGGCTGGTGTTTTCTTTAGTTGTTCCAAAAGATTGTACTGATTGAAAACATTTGGTATAGACTTTGGAACATAAACAAACTTGTTTTGAGAGGTGCTTGGTTTAGACGGGACTCCTTGGAGAGTAACCTTGGATTGAGCTCTAGTAGTAACATTGACTGGTTGACTCTTGGATGTTTCTTTGATAGTTATCACATTGGCATAGTACTTAGAAGGATGATAGTCAGAGATGTTACCAACATATTTATAGGATGTAGCATTATAGTTGGCTTGATTATCACCTTTTGTATTAGAAGAACTTCCTTTCTCATGTTTAGGAAGTGGATCTTTAAAAGCCTTATGTGACTCATTCGAGGTATGTTTGTCAACACTAATTTCACCACTTTCAATTATGTCTTGAATCACATTTTTAAGCCTTTGGAAATCATTGGTTTTATGCCCTTTCCCTCTGTGAAATTCACAATAATCATTCTCATTCCACCATGAAGGTTTCACTCTAGGTTCAAAATCTCTAGTTTCAGGAAGTGTAATGAGTTTCTTTGTGATCAACTTCCTTAACGTAGATTCAAGAGATTCCTCCAAAGGAGTAAAAGTTCTTCGAGGTGTCATAAAAGGAAATCTCAAATTGGATGAATTTTTGTTGGTGGTATGATTTGCAGGTTGATTGTTGTAAGTGGCTTGAGTAGCATTGGCCTTACTTGTGAGATTTAAAAGGGGTTGTGTTGGTTTAACATTGTGATTATCAACAATCCCATCATTGACAATGTTTTTTGTTTTTATTTCAAAATTTGGACTTGTCATTGTTGTTGTTGTTGGGATTTGAATTTGAAGATCCAACATTGTCCTTGGAATAAAGTTTGATCTCAACTTTTATGACCATGGCTTCCTCAATTTTGATACCATTCTTAATGATCTTGTTAAAGTTTGGTGGACATTGCAATTGTAACCTATAGCTCATTTCTGGTGTAAGGTTATGCACAAAGATATCCATCTTTTCTTGTTTAGGAATCATCCATGGATACTTGGCAAATAATTGACGCCATCTTTGCAAAAAAGTAAGGAAGGGTTCTCCATTATTTTGATGTGCATTGCAAAGAACAAGCATAGTGACTTCATGTTTGATATTATATGAGTAATGAGTCACAAACCTGTCAATAAGCTCATTGAAATATTTGATGCCTGGGGGTAGTTTGGAGAACCATTCCATGGCTTGTCCTCCTAAACTTCATGGAAATAGTTGCATAAGATAAGTGTCATCGTGAGAGACTTCAATACAAGTAGCATAAAACTCACGGATGTGGTCTTGTGGATCCAAATTCCCTTTGTATTTGTCAAATTTTGGTACCTCAAAATGAGGAGGGAATGGAATCATTGCTAAATTCTTATCAAAAGGATAAGGACATATATCATCCAAGGAATACTTCTTAGTTGATGATCCAGTTTGGATGTCATGGATTTGTTGTAGAACAGGATCCAAAGATAATGTGTGTCCTTGAGTGTTTTGGGAAACACTATGTTGTTGAGTATATTGAGAAGCATTGGATTGCTGGTTGTTTTGGGAAGCATTGTTTTGTTGATTGTTTTGAGAAGCATTAGATTGTTGATTGGTTTCATTTGCTCCATGAGTATGTGTCTCTTGAGAACTATTAGGGATTTCTTAATTGTTTATGATAGGTGGTTCTCTCAGATGGGAAACATCAAAATCACTTGGTAGTTTGGCTCCTTGTTGAGAAAGCATGATGAAATACATCTCTCTATCCATGTCTAGGAGTCTTTCCATGACATTATAAAACTGAGGATCTTGTGTAGCATCCCTAAGTTCTTGATCGGTAGGTTCCTCATCTGATGTAAAAAGTGAAGTCTTCTTAGGAAGTCCTTTTGACCAAGGGTTCTCTTCATTGCTGTTATTTCCTTCCATCTTGTCTACGGATTCTAGATCAATGGTTTGCTTGAGTTTCTGAGATCGAGTTTGAACCATAAAAATGTGAAAGATGATTGTGGGATGGAAGATTTTTGATGAAAAGATGTGGAAAAAGTTTGATAGAAAAGATATGGAAAAGAGATTGAAAAGTGTTGAAAATGGATAAGATAACTTGATAAAATCTAAGTCAATAGGAGGTATGGATCTCACTATGATATGACAAAAAAAAAACCAAGAGATAGTAACCTAAGTAAGTTTGTTGATTAAGGATGATAGATCCTGATATGATAAACTCACAAAGATCAAAATCTGATAGACAAGGTGATGTTTCAACATTGAATTGTGAATTTTAAAGATTGAAGGAAATGATTTGATGATTTTTTATTGAAGAAAGGATGATGAAAAATGATGAAAATGGTCAAACTAAAGATCAGAGGTCTGTAAAGATGAAATGTTTTTCTAGAATCATGTTAAAGACCAAAATGGGTATCTGAAAAAGTGTTGTTGAATTTTTCAAGGTCTCCAAAAGTGCTCTCTATTGTACATGCACAAAAACAAATGCACAGGATAGTTGAATAAATGTGTAGAAGGATTGAATAAATGTGCAGAAGTTATAGACCGATGCGTGAAAACAATAACAGAAGCACAAAAAAGTTTAACAAATGCGCAACAGGATTGAACAAATGCACAGGTTTTTGTTTTTGATTGATTTCGGCTTGAAGATTTGAAATTTTTGGTTTTTCTGATGGTTTGGTTTTTTTGGCAAAGTAAAATACATAAACACACACACGTAAGACATAAATAATTTTAATCTAAGTGTTCTAGTATGAATGCACAAACACGCTTACAATCCTAAGGTTGGCAAGGATAGTATCTGTTGAATCCCCGCTAGGACAATAAAATCCAACCACGCAAATCCATAGTGGATAGCCTAGGAACTTGGAGGCACGGGCTCCTCCTTACAGTGCACTCACTTCTGAGGCACACCAATTTTTGAATTCAATGGGTCATTACTTCCCAAAGAACTGCTATCTCTACTATGAACCGTGAGCAATGTGGGGTGTCTTCACGGGCTTGGGTGACCCCTTAAGCCAACAAATAGAAGGTTTTTAGTAAGGACATCCATTCAGGTGGTTATGATCAAGTCATTTTCCCAATTAAGGGGGCTCTCCCAATCCTTTCAAAGCAAGGTTTTCACCTCTACAATGTAGGACTTTAATGCACCACTGGGGTATTGGAGGAGATTTTGGTTGCCATAATGAATTCACACCTATCTAATGTGAGACTAATCACCCTAGCATTTTTTATACCGGTTTGGAAGGGCTTGACTTTATCTTGTTACCGATTGGGTCATTCCTTGGGGTGAGTACCTATTTTCCCACCAAAGACCACCCTCTAAAAATTATAACAATTTCTCTTACACCCAAGATCCATGAATGGTGGGGGGAGAGGATACGTTGTTATAATTTTGGGATTACAAATAGCTATAAAGCAAGACACAATAGACACTTTTCTATGCTAAAGAAGACACACAAAATTGAAAAGCATGTCGTATTTTAAAGCCCAAACAAGATTATAGTTTATTTTGCAAACCCCTTAAGAAACCTACAAACAAACTGTTAAAAATTTAGCAATGGGGTCTTCAAAATATCATCTTGCAAAATAGCCTAGAGACTACCAGAATGAACAGACACTTGTTAAAAAGGTTAACTAAAACAAAATGATTAAAAAAATTGAAATAAACTACTGAAAACTACAAATACGCAGAAATAGAGCACAAATGCGTAGCAAAAAAGAACAAATGCGCAAAAAGGATATATGCATAGTAAGATTAAATATTTGCACAACGAGATGGTATAAATGCACAGTTATAACATATGCGCAACAAAATATTATGAAAGCATGGAAAGTATGAATGAATGCGCAGGAAAAAATTGAAAAGACAAAAAATGGAGATGTCAGAATGGATGCGCAACAAAAAGTGACGTATGCATAGAAGTCAGGTATGAATGTGCAGAAGCGACCTGTAAAAAAAATCTACACATGAAAAACTAAAAATAGAATGTTAAAAATGTGGGTAGCCAAAAATGTATGCAAATTAGATGTCTAACTAGTCAAAATGATATATTAACTAATTCTAAGATAATAAATCTATCTAATGTATCAGGATAGCTACTGGTATCTATCCCATGACACCCGCTAGAACCTATAATGGGGCACTTGCTACACCCTATGTTGGTACCTATCCCTATACCTATCTCATTGGGGGTGACATCAATCTCCTCAGTGGTACACCTCTACCTCTCATCTGAGGCCCAACTCTATCTCCCCTATCTCCACCATTGCCACCATCATCACCATCATCTCCATCACCACCATGGCTTCTACCAGCATCTTTGCCCCTCCCTCGGCCTCTCCTATCCTGGCCTCCTTGCCTATCTTGGCGTCTCTGTGCGATATCTCTCTCGGGTGGCCTCTCCACCGAATTAGTCAACCTCGAGAATGGGTGCTCCCTAAGGTGCCTCTCATAGTCAGCTATCATACCTGGGTCTACAACCCCCTGTCTCATGGACCATGCCTGAAATGACATGCCTAGGAACTCCTACCCAGCAATCTCAAAGGACACCATGGATCCCTAGTCTCGTCACTCCTGATGTTTGTGAAAAACTTTGTGACCCCCTGTGGTAACCCCTACATCTTGCTAAACTGGTGCAAGACTCGATTGACCAACTATCTCTCAATAATATAGGGCATCCTCCCTATCAACCATCTTGACTCAAAGCATAATCCAAGCTATCGCTCATCATCCCATGGCTCACACCCAAGGTAGGGTCTCCAGGTCACTGAATCAATGGTATCAAATGTGTATCACCAAAACTCTAACTGACCCAGCTTATGCTGAGTCTGGATGGATGCATATAAAAAGATATAAGGCTGCCATGTGCCTCAGAATTGCATAGCTACCAGCCATGTAACCACAATATGCTCCCATGTCCAAACATGGAGTAATGTGACACCAGCTGACAATGATGCACCTTTGTGGTACACTACCTAATGCAAATCATGGTATAAGTGAGCAAGCAAGCACACCCCCCAAGTAAAATGGGTCCCCTCATGCATCATCCTTTGTAAGGTCCAACCCCATCCGACTATGAAACCATGCGATCTCTGGTCGCTCCCACCAGAACAACAGGAAGTGGCTCATATAAATCCACCATGTCCTCCTAGTTAATCTCTGTCTCATCAATGTCATCATCCCCAAACAGTGCTCTGCACTCTGCTAGTCCTCCACACCAATCATACTATACTAAATCCCCAGTGATAGGTAGCCAAAGGATGTGATATACATCCTCTAAAGTGACTGTCATCTCTCTTGTAGGGAGATGGAAGGTACTCATCTCCGAGTGCCATCTCTCTGCCAGTGCTGTCATCATGCCTAGATTCGCTCAAATCTCTGGCATATATATAATGTGATATAACCCCATCACCCCTATCAGCAACCTGTCAGTCTCTGACAATGTCGGTCTCAAATTTTGAGTCACAGGATATCTCTCTCGTGACATCAGAGTATTTGTGATATCCTCCTATCATAATCGATCAATCAAACTATCAAATTTTGATCAAGCTCAACAATCTATCTATCCTATCCTATCAAATCAAACACATGTTTATCACATGTCCTAATAGATGATTATATCAATTATCTCAAATTGGGAAGGTTAACTAGTGACCATGCTACGATGTTACCTATCTTGACTTAATCGATCCAAATATAGTGCCGACAGATCAAATCAGCTTATCGAAATCATGTTTGACCTAATTAACTTGCCAAATTCTCCAACTTCTACCACCTAAATACAAATGCGCAACACAAAACAATGTTTGCGCCGAATCCCTTTCTATTTGTGTAGTTTCCCTAACTATTTGTGCAACAACAATGGACATATGCGCATAACCTACATTTGTGCATAATTATTTCACAATTGCACAATTCGAATTGACACATGCACATAACTCACATTTGCGCACAAGTATGTCACAAATGCATAGTCCAAATTTTTTTACCACACATGCACAGGTGCCCCATACATATGCGAAGAACTACCAGTTTGCTGCGCAAATGTGGCCCGTTGCTGTGCATATATGCACTGCAACTGCGCATATGTGATTCACCTAAGAAAATCAAAATTTCCTAATCTAACCTATGGTTGAATCTACCCTAAACATGCTAAAAATCATAATCAAAATGTAGAAAATCATCAAAATCACACCGGCTCTCCTAAATCGGGTGGTTTGTCGAAGCATTCGACCCTCTTGAATCGATGATAGGACAACAGGAATGACATCTTCACAACTCTGCTCTTCTCTCTCTCCAACTCCAATCTCCAAATGACAAGTGTGCACAATAACCTTAATGTGGACCCCTTGGCCCTATATATACCCTGTGGACCCATTTTGCTTGATGTGTGGACTCTACCTATCCATTTCTTTCCGAATCACCTCATTTTCACCAATATTTCCTCTCGTTTCTTTCGTGAGATTGATTGTCAAACCAGACATTTTAAAAATAAATAAAAAACTCAACTAAATAATTTTTTGTCAATCAACCTCTCGAGGGGGCATGCATAGGTCATCTGAGACATTGTCTGGGGCAGGGGCAAAAATGCTTGAATTTTTCTTTGAAATAATGTGACCAGCACATTATTTCAAAAAGGGGCAAAATGTATACACTAAAAAGTGACCTCATTAATTAATTAAATATTTATTATTTAATTAATATATATTCCTCTATTTATTAAATAAATTATTCAATTTATTTAATAGATTCACTATAGTTTATTCTCCTATCCTAAGTCCTCTAAATAGTCTATTAAAGTGATTAAATCAAATACACAATCACTAATTATGACTAAGTTCCCTATTCCACCTCATTTACCTAGTCATTTGACACATCACCCTGGCTAAGATAAATTATTATTATTATTAATTATTTATTAATCATTATCCTCACCCACACATGTCCTATCTTTAAGGGCTATGTGGCCTCAAAAGACTTGGTCTCATGACCACATGTCTTCTCTCAAACCAAGTCAAGAGACAATTCCTATTCCTAAGGGGCTTCTCAAGCCACCTCTAAGGGTCAAAGGTGACTCATAGGACACTTGTTCCAAGAGTCCTCATGAGGAAAAAGTCCTTCCCTCTTCCTCTCTTTGGTCTTTGTGAGACACTTGACATGTGTCTTTCCCTTCCACCTTCTTCTCTTCCATGTCAATGTGAGAGGAACATCATCCCTATTCTTCCTCTCACATTCCAACTACATCCCCCTTTCTCTCAACCCTTTCAACCAAGTCAATCCTAGCCCTAGGATCTTCCACCTTTCATTCTCCACCATAGGATTGTGCCACCTAGGCTTGGATCCTCCAAAACTCTATAAAAGGAGCCTCATTTTCCCTTTGTGAGCTAATAGTGAATAGGAAATCAAGAAATCAAACATTCTAGAGATCAAAAGAATTCAAGCATCTAAGTTATCATTGTTACACTTGTATTATTCTTTGCTCTTGCAACCAATTATTTTGTCCAGGTAAAAGTCTTAGTTGAAGTTGAAGTTGAACCTTCAAGTTCAAGTTCAAGTTCAAGTTTTGTCAGAGGTCGCAAGCATATTCTAGTCTTTATGTTGTTGGTCTATCAATTGGCAATATGTCAAATCTGAACTTGAACCTTGAACCTTCAAGTTCAAGTTCAAGTTCAAGTCGAAGGTCTAATTGATGGAATATTCTGGTCAAATAACTAACTCTCTGCAGGTAAATTCTTTTAAAGATTATCAGACCTGAGCTTTCAAGGAGGTTTTATGTGAAGTCCAAAACTGTCACATATGATGGGGCAACACATACATTCCATGCCATGATGAAAGATAGATGGCAACTCACAGTGCCTAGCTGGTAGCTCACACTGCCTAGCTGGCAACTCATAGTGCCTAGCTAGCAGCTCAAAAGGAAATGGATTCCCAATTTACCAGTTATATTCAGATAAAATACTTATCCACATATTATTTTTAGTACAACATTGGATCCAGAACATTTTATTTCCTTTCTTGGTTGTATCAACCAGCCTGCATAAATTAAAATCTGATATGTTCAAAAAATTAGCAGGCTGAAAAATAGGTCTCAGTGCAAGAGCCATAACTTTTGACTCCACCATTGGATTTGGCCCAATTTTGGATATATCATGGGGAAACAAATGGTGCAAGAGCTAACCAGAGTGATTAGCATTATTTTATCACATTCAAAGTTACACGTGACTATGTAAAGGTATATCAGAGAGCCAACAACTTCTTATTTTAACTGCAGAGGTTAAATTTGACAAGGTTTTAAAGTTAAATTATACACCATGTGTCTAAAGATATGCATATTATGAATTAGGAAGGTGTATTTATTACTACCCTTGTAAACATAATGTTTAAGAACATTATGCCTGATAAAGTAAAAGAAAGGGGATGAAGAGATTTTTATTGGAAGGAAAGATTCAGTTATTAAAACTGAAAAATATCATCAAAAGGAAAGATTTAGTTTTTAAAACTGAAAACTATCATCGGGAGGAAAGGAAGTTAAATATGCATCAGAATGAGAAATAAAAGGTTTTTCTTTTGGGAATCAGTCATCTCTATGAGATCTTTTGAAACTATTTTCAAAAGTCTATGCTTTTAAACTTTTCTGAAACTGATATCATTGAATATATACAATATCTTATGGTGTTATATATATGTTTGAGTTTCTGAAATGATAAATACTGTTGTTTATCTATATATGGTTTTTTTTCCTATAGAGATGAGTTATATTGAATGAAGCTGAACTATGATATGAGTGGATTTTTGTGCTTAGAGTAACAGAGGGAATCATTACAGTAATTTTAATTTTAAAAGATTTTAAAGTTAGAAGTTGTGCTAGAAGTAAATATCATTCTTTGAAAATATGCACATTCTTTTCCATGTTGATGGACTGAGTGTCGACCTTATGTGTTTTCTGGGTAAAAACACACATGATTTTTCTTTTATTTGTTAAATAAGATTGTATTGAAAATATTTTTCAGAAGGTAGCTGCACCTTAAAAGTTGCAGAGAGTTTGCTTTCAAAGGAACTCATTTTTTAGTTTATACTTTATCGGGATCTAAAATCTATTTGAAGAAAGGGAAAAACTGTATGCTAACAATCATCATATCATTTGCATTCCATCCATTAGTTTCATAATTAATCTTTAGATAATTTTGCATAACAATCATACAAATCTCCACACTTTGAGAGCATCTTGGGAAAAGGCTTCATTTGGAAATCTGAGAGCTCGCCATCTTCAAGAAATCAAAGCTAGGAGAGCAATGGAGACAAGCTGCAATGGGTGAGTGAAGGTAATCTTGTTTTATTTCTTCATTTAATCATATTGTATTCTTCATTATGTTGCATTAGATAGATTTATTAGCTTAGAAATTAGTTAATATATCATTTCTACTGGTTAGACATCTAATTTGCATACAAGTTTGTAAGCCAAATTTGAGTAACTTATCTTGTTTACCAATCCACCACCCTTTCCTCTACATCAAGTGGTATCAGAGCCTAGGGAAAGGTCTTGTGGAAATTTTGTAGTGGTCTTGAGAAGTTTGGTTTCTTGGATCCTTAGTTAAGCCCTTAGAGTTGAATCATCCTTTAAGGTATAGCCCTGAGTTGATTCATTTGCCAAGTTGATCAAAGAACCGTGAAAGAAGGAGAGGATGGAGATTTACCTATAAGGATGACCAACATGGAGTTGGAAAGGATTGTTAAAGAACAATTGGTAGATAACAAGAAGCTAAAGGCAGCCCTTGAGCAAGAGAAGAAGGAGAAAGCTGAGAAAGATAAGGAGATGAGAATCATGATGGAAAGAATATTGGCCTTAGAGAGGAGGGAAAATAGCATCATAAAAGATGATGAAGTTGGAGATGATGAAGAAGAAGAAGAAGAAGAAGAGGAACTCCAAGAGGAATAACCATTAGATCTTGATGAATTGAAGATGGCTAAGTTTGCTAAAGTCATCAAGAGTGGTGATACAAGGGCAAGAGCTGATTTGCCTACGTATGGAGGGAAGATGGATGATGAGGAATTGATAGATTGGTTTAGTGCCATGGAAAAATTCTTTGAGTGTGAGGATGTGGAAGAGAGTTAGAAGTTGAAGATTGCAAAGTCTAAGTTGAAATGACATGCTTTTCTATGGTGGGATTGTGTGCAAGCTGAGAGATGGAAGAATGGTAAACCCAAGATTACATCTTGGTATACTATGATGGATAGAATGAAGGCAAAAAAATTTCCAAATTACTATAGGGTTTGGTTGTACAAGAAGATGCAAGGTCTTAAGCAAAAAGACATGGAGGTGCAAAGGTATATTGAAGAGTTTCACAAACTAGACATAAGGGTGATTCATGATGAAGATGTGGATGAAAAGATTGCAAGGTACATCGGGGGACTTAGGTTCAACATACAAGATGAACTTAGTCTTTCTACCCCTAGATATATTGAAGAATGCTATAAGTTGGCCATCAAGGCTGAAGAAAAGATTAAAAGGAGACAAGAGAGGCAAAGTAGCACAAGAGGAGGATCTTCCATGAGGGGAAGAGGAGGTAGAGGTAGCACTAATTTTTAGAATCATAATGAGAAAGACAAGGACAAGCCCTACTCATCTGATACAAGAGGTGGGTATAGAGGTGGAAGAAGTGGAGGAAGAGGCAATGGAGTGTTCATAGGCAAGTGCTTCCATTGTAATGAAGTGGGTCATCAATCATTTAGGTGTCCCAAGTGGATTGAAGACAAAGGCAAAGAAAGAAGGGTGCATTTGGTGGAAGAAGAGACAAGCAAGGAAGACAAACAAGAACCTATCTTGGCACTACCCGAAGATGGAGAGTACTTATTTATGGGAAAGAACCAAACACCATACAGTCCAAGCATATTTAGATCCAATTATTTGATTCAAGGTAAAGTATATAGACTCATTATACACTCAGGAGAAAGTCATAATGTTGTGTCTCATGAGGTTGTTAGGAAGTTCAATCTGAAAACTTTTTTTGAATCTTAAGCCATATTATGCTACTTGGGTGAATGTGGATCAGAATTTGTTGGTTAGTACTCAAGTCATGATTGAGTTTTCAATTGGCAAGTACAAAGATAGGGTGTTGTGTGATGTTCTAGATATGAGTTGTGGGCATTTGATCTTAGGAGGATCTTGGTAATGGTCAAGAAAGGTTATCCATGATGGTTTCACTAATAAGTACTTGGTTCACCATGAAGGCAAGAGGTATGAGTTGTAGTCCTTATTGAGAACCCAAGATGAACCAATTCTCATGTGTTTTGGGTAGGAGATAGAAAAGAAGGTTCAATATGATACTAGATAGAAGAGGAGTAAACAAGTACAGTCAAGAGGCTACTATGATAGTCCTAAAGGTGGAGAGCTTTGGGACCTAGCCTTTGTACAAATTGGGACCATTAAGTGTCCTATGATGTAGTCAGAGCATAGCAAGGGGTCAGAGATGTTGAATCAGGGATATCATCCATGTAAGGGATCAAAGATGAAGGACTTAAAGCCCTCTCACTATCCTTCACAAGGACAGTCAACAAGTTCCTATTTTTTCTTTAACAAGTTGTGTGTGAATGCAGGTTGGGAAGGTGTGAGAAAGAAGATCACATTGGGGAATTATCTCACCCCTCCATTTCAGAGATCCTTCAAGCCATGCAACTCTTGGGACAAGATTTTCATTGGTGGTGGGGAGTATGATGCATGGGAACCTAGGATAAACAAACATGGCATGAAGACAACTAGTGCAATCAGGAAGACTATGAAGGAATGGAAGACACATTATGAAAATTAGAGGTATAAGGAGGTCAAATGGATTTTAAATGATGAAAATCATATCAATTATCATGTATTGGCACCTATAATGATTTGATGCTATGAAATGGCATTTGAATGTAAGGACTAAGTTTATATCCTTGAAAGGATTAAATAAATGTAACATGGACCATTAGTGTCCAAGGAATGTCTTAGGGTAGTTAGGATGATAGGAATGATTCTATTAAGTCTCCTAAGTGTTTGGAAACCTTTGGGGTTCTTAAAATTCCTATTTACAAGGTTTTTAAAGCATTTTCATTGTTTTAGTTTTCAAATATTTAAAATGTAACGACTAGTTGCCATTTAGGAGGGAAGTTAGGATTTTGTTGTTTAAACACTAAACTAATCCCTCAAACTGATTGGAAGAGGTTGGGGAAGTTGTGTTTTAGTTTCCTATTTGTAATGAAACCCATAGTATGGGTTGGGCATGACTGGAATGTACAAACATGAACAAAGGTTTAATAAAATACAAGTTTTGGTCTGCAACCTTTGTGTTCTTTGCATTATTGATAGGTATTAAGACTTATTGTTTTGATCTTTAAACTCCAAGATGGAATAGGAATTAACTCCAATCATTCATTACCCTATTGAGTGTATTGAGAGTTATCTTGCAACCTGGTCCATGCGTTAAATACTGGTGAAACTAGTGGTTGTGATAGAAAATTTTCTTATTGCTTTGAAGTTCTTTACATTCCTCATGTAAACTAGTTTGATTAAGGATGTGAAGGATTCAATAGGACATTTGGAAGGGTACATTATATGTTTTGGAGGCTTTGAGAAGTATTTGGTATGACTTTACTTTCATTTATAGTGGCTTAGACTAATTTTGTTAGTTTTTCCATCTATTTTGAAGGTTAAATTGTAATCCATATCCATTCCATGGACTCAAAGGCCTAGAATCCATGGAATGAAGGTTATTAACCTTGTATGATATTGTTCTAACCTTAAATTTGCAAATATTTGATAAATGAAGTGATCACTGACTAATCAGAGAAGGGTTTTTATTGAAATTGATGACACTCTCCAAGAGTTTACACATTGGAAAGGTTTCTAAGATACAAATGCTTTGTAAAATCACCAATTTTCTATTGTAATTGTAGGGTTGCAGGTAGAGTACTAGAAGTTGGTCCAAAATACCAATACCTAATTCTTTGGTATGTTCTTATATGGCCAAAAGGGTGTCTGATTATGTATTTAGTTCTTCTACTGTTTTGGTAAGGTGAAGATTTTGAAGACCAAAAAGGTGATTACAGGGCTACAAGTCTGGTTCATTAGGTCTCTAGGACAGTTTGGAGACATTTAGTCATTGGGAGTAAGGGTTAACTCTTGAAACCTTAAAACTACTTTTAAATAGCCTTATACATCCTAAATAATTCATATCTATCACCATTTGTCATTTGGAGTAACCTTGGTTGGGTTGAGTCTCATGAAACCTTTTGGGCACTTGGGAAAGTAGTGGATTTGTAAGCCAAATTTGAGTAACTTATCTTGTTTACCAGTCCACCACCCTTTCCTCTACATTAAGAAAACCTCATCATCCAATCTCAAGACTTGAAATAATTTGTACATGGCCTTTTGAAACATACCATTGAATTCAGACATGCTCTCATTTGGATATTTTTTGATGTTATTGAATTCATTGTGCATATAACTAGAATTGACATGTTCAGCATACTGCTCTTTAAAGCTTCTCACAAATTCATCCCATGAAGTGATGCTATTTTTAGGAAAACCCCTATACCAATCTTTGGCATCTTCTATTAATGACTAAACAAAAAGTTTCATTACAACATCTTCATTCTCAATCTCATAGTCATTTACCTTATCTGTAAAAGACTTAAGATGCTCTTAACAGGTGACAACACTATTTCCTTTAAACTTAGGGATTTTGTCTCTTACCTCATTTGGGATGCATTCGATTGACCAGGAAAACCATCAAAGAATAATGGTCAGTATCTGTCCATATGAACTGGCCTTCTTTGAAAATTTTGTGAAGCTTGGGCTCCACTACCTCCAGTATTTTGATGCAACACATTTCCAATAGGACCACTAGCAAATGGGACTGTTGGATTGATATTTTTAACTGTTCCTTGGACCACTTGTTTGGGTCCTAAAGCTTGGGAACTTGGCATTGAACCACACAATTGATTTTGTGGTATTGTCCCAAAAATTACAGGGACTGAGTTGCTAGTAGTTGTATTCATATTGGCATGTAGGAAAGTAATTTTCTTCTTTATCTCATCTGCAACGGCCTCTAATTATAACTTTTCTAATTAGATAGACCAAATCCTCTTTGGCCCTTCTATCCTTATCCAATTCTAAGTCGGCTTAGGAAATAGCATTAGGAATGAAATCATTCCTTTTGGATTCATTTATCTTTATTCCTACCACCTTTTGTTTTCCTTTTACAGATGCATCCCTACTGTTAGTTTTGAGATCTTAGATCTTCATTTCTTTTAATCTCTGATGGATCCAACTACCTTAGAATAGGGCCTTCACCCTCAAACTCATCCTTCTTATGAGTTGGCTCATTGTTACTAACTTTTTGCCTCAAAACACCCTTATCACCAAAAAAATCATTGTCTAAACCCTAAAATTCTTAATTTAGAATTTTTGCTTTGAGCTCATTATTCTTTGTCTTTCTCATGAGTTCCTTTCTCTCCATGAGTAACTCATAAATTTGGTTCTCTCACTCTTTTCTTTTCTTAGAAATTTCTAATAATTGCTCCCGCTCTTTTTTCCTTAAAGCTATAACTTCTTCTCGCAACTTCTCAGAATCATCAGAAGTAGTCTCAGCAGCAGAGGTTTCTCCTATTTGGTCTAAAATTTCACATGTAGGGAAGAACCCTATATCTATGAATTCATCTTCATGAGGAGGACTAACTGAATCATGGTTAATTCTTCTAAGAAACTAGGGATTTTAAGAAAAAGAGGGAACTTCTTTTGGAATAGGTGTCGAAACATGCTCTTTAGATGGTCTTGGAGAACTACGGTTAAATAGACCTCTTTTAGACCATTGCTTTCTACTAGGTATGTGAAGCTCATCACCTATATGGTTTTCTAGGTGATCCTTATAATATGACCTAGTGTATCTTTGTCAACTCATGGTAATTTTGATGAGATACTTTCACAAATTTCTTTATGCTAACCAGCAATTGGTAAACACAAATTTTAGAGTTGCCACCCATAGAATTTGTGGGGATAAATTTTGTAAATTGGTCTTTTAAGTAAAATAACAAACAGTTAACAAGAAACTGTAACAAGGTTATTGTAAAAATATTTAAAATCCCCAGTGGAGTCACCAATTTTGTTAGTGCTTAAAGTTATAGATGATCAATACCAATTAGAAAACTCTGATACTTAATTCTTGTGGTCCCAATAGATGCACCTATCAATACTAAATACTAAGGTGTTAAGGATTTAGATCCTTCTTCACTTTGAGCTTCAACCTCAAGCGAGTGTACCTATTTGATTTTGTTCTTCAAAGAATCACAAAAATTATTTGCATACTTGACACAGACAAGAATGTTTGTTTTATTTAACAAAACTTAAGATAAATTATTATTTTATATTGCTGATGGTGAGAATTGTAATTTAAACAATGACCAATGCCAAATCCTAGGGCATCAGAGTCAAAAAATATACATCTATAGAAAATCTCTCAAATCAAATAATCCCAAAACCTAGATAAAATGCCTTACAAATTATCCTCTCATTAAAATAAATAATCATCAAATTCTTGCACAAATTATAAATTCCTTGAAACCTCCCTTAATATTTACCCTTCTCTTGAAAGAAACTCAAGATTAACCCCACTATCTACCTTGTAGATGATGTATTAAAAATGCCTAACAAATTTAATACATAAAGAAATCAAAATTCATACATGAAGACAACAAAATATATACAAGGAATTTCAATATATTTTCATTGATAAATATTTTGTATCTATACATTCAAAGACTAAGATTCTTAGAATCAAAACACTAATACAAAAAACTCTCCTTACAATAAGTATTTCACCACCACCTACAACATAGAAAACTAACTATATATACACTAGCCATCTTAGAATCCTCAAGAAAAGGATTCAACAAGCTTCAGATGACTAGGATAGTGACTTGCACTAGAATACAAAATATATTTCAAAATGAACAGAAAAAGGGAAATTTGATGCCAGAATTTTGTTTCTACTCATAGTGAACTCCTCAAGTGGCACATTTGTCTGTAGGTATTCAAAGTAACTACTGAAAGTTATTCTATGAATCATGACCGCCTACCGGCTAACATACATCATCCTCTTCAAGATAGTTACCATTGATGAACTACAACAGATTTAGAACCTGAATGGAGAATATGTAATTCAATATTACTAAGGAGTTGCTAATTAGATATGCAAGATGATTAAATCAGTATTATGTTATCATTGATGTCAACTAGCTTGACAATACTTATCTTGTAAGTTACTATACCGACACATCTGAAGAAAGGAGAAAGAGATGAAGAATATAAATATCTACATGAGGAAGATGTATATATTAGATAAGGATAAGGAATACATTGAGTAACTTGTTGATGAGTCTATGACTTGATGAAATTGACTTTATTATGTTGCATTCATCTATGATGAAGAATAGAGCTGAAAGACACAAAGCAATGTTGTTAGTAAATAAAGCATTCTAGTATACACCAACAGAATGTAGTGTATACCAAGCATAGTGTTAACCAAGCTTGTGTTCACCGATGCATTTATTTGTTAACTGAGAAAAAAAAAGGAATTAAATGATCAGTTTAGCTGATAAAGTGATGAGCTGTAAAGTGTATGAAATCGAGGTAACAGATAAGGTTTGTTATGAAGATCGACGACAAACATAATTCAAGAAGGATCTAATGGAGTAGATTGAAATGTGTTACTGGCACATCAGCCGAGGAAGCTTAAAGTGGAAAAATATATGAATATGATGAAGAGGCAAAATCTGATAGAGGAAAAGAAAATGATTTACTCGTCTATATAAGAGACATTGGTTTCATTGTTGAAGATGCCGGAAGAAGATACTACAGAATTATCGCGTGAACAAGTTTTCATGCATTCTGATCATACTGGTTAATGAGAACTGAGTTGTAGAACAATTATTGAGCTACAAAGAGTAATTATCGACAGATAGTAAGTTGATACAGTATTGAATCTGAAGTGGTATATTGATCAGAAAGATTTGAATGAGTTGAACATTGATCTGTAAACTATAATTGAAGTTGTTTCAAGGTAGATCATCTACTGTTACATATTTAACCATTGTACACAGTCAAATCTCTTAATTGAGTGGACTAAGAAAGTCTTTTGATGTTTCATTCATAGAGTGAACATTGTTATCCTGTCAACCCCAGAGTGACTGCTGGTTGGCTGATAACTTCTGGTCTAAAATCCTCTAACAAGGTCACACCTAACAATGTGTTTGTAACCTTTAACAGGGTTGGGTCTTCACCGACCTCACTTCAAAAGGGTGAACAATTTTGGGTTGCTGGTCCCAGGTGGTTTTTCCCTTCACAGGGTTTCTGATGAACTACAACTGATTTAGAACCTAGATGGAGAATCTGTAATTCAAGATTACTAAGGAGTTGTTGATTAGATATGCAAGATGATTAAATCAGTATTACGTTGTCATTGATGGCAACTAGCTTGACAATACTTATCTTGTAAGTTACTATACCGACACATCTAAAGAAAGGTGAAAGAGATGAAGAATGAAAATATCTACATGAGGAAGATGTATATGTCAGATGAGGATAAGGAATACATTGAGTAACTTGTTAATGAGTCTATGACTTGATGAAATTGACTTTATTATGTTGCATTCATCTATGATGAAGAATAGAGTTGAAAGACACAAAGTAGTGTTGTCGATAAATAAAGCATTGTAGTATACACCGATGGAATGTAGTGTATACCAAGTGTAGTGTTAACCAAGCTTGTGTTCACCAACGCATTTATTTGTTAATCGAGCAAAATAGAAAGGAATTAAATGATCAGTTTAGCTGATAAAGTGATGAGCTGTAAAGTGTATGAAATTGAGGTAACAGATAAGGTTTGTTATAAAGATTGATGGCTAACATAAATAAAAAAGGATCTAATGGAGCAGATTGAAACATGTTATTGACACATCAGCTGAGAAGCTTAAAGCGGCAAAATCTATGAATATGATTAAGCGACAAAATCTGATGGAGGAAAAGAAAATGATTTACTCGTCTATATAAGAGACATTGGTTTCATTGTTGAAACATCACCGGAGGAAGAAGATACTATAGAATTATCACATGAACAAGTTTTCATGCATTTTGATCATACTGGTTAATGAGAACCGAGCTGCAGAACAATTACCGAGCTACAAAGAGTAATTGTCAATGGATAGTAAGTTGATATATTATTGAATCTGAAATGGTATATTGATCAGAAGGATTTGAATGAGCTAAACATTAATCTGTAAAATGAAATTGAAGTTGTTTTGAGGTAGATCATCTACTATTACATATTTAACCATTGTACACAGTCAAATCTCTTAACCGAGTGGACTAAGAAAGTCTTTTGATGTTTCATTCATAGAGTGAACATTGTTATCCTGTCAACCCCAGAGTGACTGCTGGTTGGACGATAACTTCTGGTCTAAAATCCTCTAACAAGGTCACACCTAATAGTGTGTTTGTAACCTTTAACAAGGTTGGGTCTTCACCGACCTCACTTCAAAAGACTGAACAATTTTGGGTTGTCGATCCCAAGTGGTTTTCCCCTTCATAGGGTTTCCACGTTAAATCTCTTGTGTTATGTGTTGATTGTGATATTTGTTTGTTATCATACTTTGCATATTACATGTTAGATTTGATCGGTAACTGTTATAAAGTTTAGAATGACAATCGGTAAAAATACAAATAGTGAAAGTATTTTATGTTTACCGAGTAACTGAAGTTGAATTTATTTTGAATTATACATTTTGTTTTGGGACTCTAGATAACTGATTCACCCCCCTCTTAGTTATTCGAACAATTAGTATCAAAGCTACGGTTGCTTAGAATAGAGTTTTAAGGACTTCAACAAAAAGGTCTCAAGATGTATAAGAGGGAAGTACCAAAGATGAACAAAGATAACTTCATAGTATCGAAAAGTCGAATGAAGTTGCACATATCTGGAATTGGGAATTCTGCACTAGAACTAATGGAAAATGGCTACATTGAACCGACCACTGGTCCATTGACTCTTGATCAACTGAAGGGCAGGCATGAACACAATATTACTATGATGGACCTTGTTGTTGCCTATACCGATGCCAAATTTGAAGACATCAAGGGTTGTGATACAACTAAGAAGATGTGGGACAAGCTGACTCTAATATACAGTGGAGATACGAATGTTAAGAGAGCTAGAGCAGAAAGCCTAAGAGGTCAATTTGATGATATGAAGATGAAAGAAGATGAGAGCATTGTGCAATACACAAATATACTAAAAGAGGTAGTACATGCTATTAGAGCATCTAGTGGAGTTATTGACGATGAAACAGTGATAAGCAAGATTCTCTTAACTTTGCGGCTAGTTTATGTGATCAGGATCTCTGCAATTCATGAAACAAGGGCTACATCCAACCTTACTCTTGACACACTGATAGGTAAGCTTACAACCTTTTAATTGAATAATTTTGACAACATTTTTGTACCTTTTGTTGAATCCACTTTCATGTCCTCTTTGAAGATTGGTAAGTCTAGTAGCAGGAATGATAAGAATAATGATAGTGATAGTAATACTGATGATGAACTTGATGAGCTTAAAGCTCTTATGGCCAGAAGATTGCCCAAAGGTAAGGGGAGGTATAGAGGCAAGTTACCTTTAGCATGTTTTAATTGTAAAGAAGTTGGCCACATCACTGCTAGATGTCTGAATAAGAAAGATGATGATAGATCCAAAGACCGATCCGAAGGAAGCTATGGGAGAAGAGTCAACAAAGGCTACCGATACAACAATAGAGATAACCGAGATGGCTATGAAAAAGGGAAAAAGGTATGTTACATATATGAAGAATTTGAATCTGAATCTAACACTGATGATGTAGAAGTAGTATTTGTTGCTATTAAAGATGATTCAGAGGAAGAAGAGAAACATGAAGAAACATCACTAATCTCTAAAGTAAGTATAAATGATACATGGATCATAGACAGTGGTTGTACACATCATATGACTGGTGATATAGAGAAATTTGATCTACTTGATGAATATGATGGAGGATCTATTAGAATGGGAAATGATGCACCTTGTATGGTGAGCGGTAAAGGTTTAATGATGAGTAATGATAAAATAAAATGTGAAAATACATATTGGGTAGATGGACTAAACTATAATTTAAAAAGTGTGCCACAACTAAACAACTCAGGCCATTGACTTTCTTTTCAGAGCAGAAAGGTAAGAATCTATGATAATGGAGGAAGACTTGTCAGAACCGGTACACAATCTAGAGGTAATCTATTATATCTTGATATTGACTAGTCTTCTTGTTTATTAATGAAGGATGAAGATGCATGGTTGTGGCATAAAAGGTTATGTCATGTGAATTTTGATAACATGATCAAGATTAGTAAGAATAAAAGAGTTAGAGGGTTGCCTAACTTGTCAAAACTGGATCATGCTATGTGACATGAATGTTAGAAAGGTAAGATGACTAAGTCTAGTTTTAAGAGCAAAGACTACTCAATAAAGAAAATACTTGAGTTGGTTCATACCGAATTATGTGGTCCTATGAGAACTTAGAGCTATTATGGTGATAGATACTTTATTCTTTTTGTTGATGACTATACTAGACTAATGACTGTTATGTTCTTCAAAGAGAAATCTGAAGCATTTAAGATGTTTAAGTGGTATAAGGCAAAGGTAGAAAAAGAGACTGGTAAAGAAATTAAGTGCTTAAGATCTGATAGAGGAGGTGAATTTATCTCTGATGAATTTACTAATTTTTTTAATGAGCATGGTATTAAGAGACAGGTCTCTACACCAAGAACACTTCAGCAGAATGGGATTGCTGAAAGAAGGAACAAGTCAATCATTGACTATGCTAGAACATTGATGATACAAAAGAATGTTGCTCAGACATTGGAGAGAAGCTATGAGTACAACTGTATATGTGCTTAACCGAGCACAACTGAAGAAGGACACCAACCCGACACCTTATGAGCTATGGTTTGGACACAAACCTATTAAGTTGCAACCTGTGATAACCGGTCACAAGAAAATAACCCCGAGGAATAGGAAAGGGAAACTAACAAATAAGATGGTGCTACCGAGCAAGCACATGAACTTGAACAAGATGAACAAGAAAGAAGAAACTAATTACTAGCTAGTTTTGTCAGAAGACATCATCCTGAGATAGAAATTATTGAAGATAGACAAGCTGGAATGCAAACAAGAAGCAAAATAAGACAAGGTACATGTCTAGTTTGTTAATTTGAACCAAATAATGTGAAAGTTGCATTAGAGAATGAAGAATGGGTTAATGTAATGAAAGAGGAAATAGAAAAAATAGAGAAAAACAAAACTTGGTCCATAGTACCCCGACCTAAAGATAAGAATGTTATCGGTACTAAATGGATATTCAGAAATAAACTAAATGAAAATGGTGAAGTGACAAGAAATAAAGCGAGATTGGTATGCAAAGGGATATGCACAGGAATAAGGCATTGACTATGGTGAGACATTTGCACCTATTGCTAGATTGGAAGGAGTTACAATTCTACTTCAATATGCTGCACACAAGAAATTTAAGGTTTATCAAATGGATGTGAAGTCAACATTTCTGAATGGTATACTTGAAGAAAAGGTCTACAGAGAACAACCTGAAGGATTCATTGATCCAGACAATAGAAACATGGTATGTAGATTACACAAAGCTTTATATGGTTTGAATTAAGCACCGAGAGCATGGTATGAAAGGCTACATACTTACTTGTTAAGTATTAGATTTGTAAGAACTAGTGAGAACATCAATTTGTACATGAAAGGTGATACTGATGACACTATTTTTATTGCTGAAATTTTTATTGCTGATATTATTTTTGGAGGTCAAGATCATGTATGTAAATCTTTTGCTGATGACATGAGGAATGAGTTTGAAATGTCTATGTTTGAAGAGATTAAATTCTTTCTCAGATCACAAGTGATTCAGCAAAGTGATGGGATATTCATCACATAGTCCAATTACATAAAGGAAGTCTTGAAGACATTTGGCATGGAAGATGCTAAACCTATGGGAACACTGATGGCTACTGGAAGTAAACTGACAAAGGAAGATGAAACTACAGAGGTAAACTAGACACTTTACTGATACATGATTGGTAAACTAATGCATGTAGTTCACAGTAGACCAGATATAGCACATGATGTGGCAATTGTCACTAGATATTCTACTAATCCTAGAGAATCACACATGATTGCTACTAAAAGGATCTTAAGATATCTGAAAAAGATAGAGGATTATGGATTATGGTATCCTAAGGAAGTTAAGTTTGAGTCAAAGGTTTATACTGATGCTGATTGGGTTGGAAATGTGGATGACAGAAAAAGTACCACCGGATGAGCATTTTTCTTTGGTGAAAGACTTGCAACTTGGACAAGTAGAAAGCAGGCTTGTATTTCTCAGTCTACAACTGAAGCAGAGTATGTTGTTGCTGCTACTAATTGCTCAAACATTGCATATATCAGGCAAGTGTTAGAAGGAATGAATGAGGTAATCATTGACCAGATGATTATATACTGTGACATCACAAGTGCTATTAATATTTCAAAGAATCAAGTGATGCACTCTAAGATAAATCATATATCAATTAAATATCACTACTTAAGAGAACAAGTGCAAGAGAAGCAAGTGAAGTTAGAATTTGTTACATCCAAAGAACAACTTGCAAATATCTTTACAAAGCCTCTACCGAAGGACACATTTGAATATTTGAGGACTAGACTTGGAGTCCATCCCTTGTCTATCGGTCACTAATGTGATCTGGATGTTGCATCAGCCTAATCTTATCAGATGATCACACATGTTGATGCAGCATAGTTCACACTTTGGATATTGTTCAAGGTTGTGATTAAGTTTAAAAAATTGAAATAGATTGGGATATTAGTATACAAAGATTGTATTGGACAATAGAGAGTTACTTAGCTACTACAAGAGCTGATTATTTATTTTTTTCTTTGGCATTGTTGTCAAAGGGAGAGATAAATAATATGAAAAGGAAAAGGAGAGATATGCACCGATGACAACTATCTAAGGGAGAGAATGACAAAGCTGATTTTTTTTTAATTTTGTTTACTGAAATATTGATTAAACATATTAAGCCAGGGAGAGCTTACACAACATTTGATCACAGAGTTGTAGAATACATATTTGGTATGTGTATGGTACACTTTATATTACTTGAGTTTCCATCAATGCCAAAGGGAGAGATTAATGAACTATAACTGATTTAGAACCTAAATGGAGAATCTCTAATTCAAGATTACTAAGAAGTTGCTGATTAGATATGCAAGATGATTAAATGAGTATTATGTTGTCATTGATGTCAACTAGCTTGACAATGCTTATCTTGTAAGTTACTATATCAACACATCTGAAGAAAGGTGAAAGAGATGAAGAACATAAATATCTAGATGAGGAAGATGTATATGTTAGATGAGGATAAGGAATACACTGAGTAACTTGTTGATGAGTCTATTTTTAGGAATGAATGCAAAGTGTTTTGGTAGTCATTCTATAGTAGTTGTTGTTGCATTCATGACTTGGATTGTCATTGATGTCAACATAGTGATATTCTAGATATTAGCAGGAAAGTAGGTACAGTTTTGTTTTGCACACATGTTGTATTGTAGATTGGCTTTTGTGCAGTTGATGGTATGTTCTTTGGTGTGTTATTAACCTATGGTTAATAGTGCAAAAATAAATTCATTCATTTGTAAGAGTTATGAGCATTTTGGTGAAAGCAGTGTTTAGACAGTGTTTCTGTGTAGCGATGTTTGGAAATCGGAGGATATCTCTTAGCTGGGATGGAATCTAATTTTGTACAGTTAAAGGGATGTTGGAGACTCATTAATGATGATGTGGTTCATAGCACAAACTTTGAGGATATGTTTGGAGAAAGTTACAGTAACTGGAAGCCGACAGTTTTATGTGAATTCTATGTGTAGCGTGTAGAATTTATTATTTTGTAATTGAGGACCGACTCATTTGTAATTATTTGAGTTTGGTATATAAGAAGGAAATTTTTCCTTATTGTAATGTGTACTATGAAGAGGGAGATGCGAATACATGCATGAAGTGAAGAAAAGAGCTAATTCAGTGATGAAGGAAGACTTGTGAGTACAGAGATCTGGAATTGTGATCTTGTGTAGCAGAGAGTGCAGTTTTGGCATAGTGTGAAGGAGGTAATATATTTCATATTATTTTGTTGAATAATTGTAAGATCTTTTGGACAATGGGTTCAGAGATCTTGCCTTGAAGTTGTTTGGGCAGTGGGTCGTTCTATCTTCCATAAACTCTTAACCAGGTTAGAATCTTTTAACAGGGATTCAAAATCTCCTAACAGGGATTTATATGTACTGAATGTATTTCATAAGACTCCTAACAGGGTCCATCCTCTAACAAGGAACTTTCATATTAGTGCATCATTTTGTGGACATCATTCCCACTGGGATTTACTCTTTTCAAGAGGTTCCCTAGTTAACATATCTTGTGTTATTGTGCCATTGTGTATGATTATCTTTCTATGGTTGATCAGTACATTGATTATATTGTTTAAAGCTATTGAATGGATAAATTATCACATAACCGATTCACCCCCCCCCCCCTCTCAGTTATCTTAGGGATCTTTACTTTTTAACAACTGGTATCAGAGTGGTAGGTCCTTGAAAGAAAAGTTTAACAACTTAAGGAGATCCATGGTGAATTTTAGAAAAGAAAGCCCTAAGTTTGATGGAGTAAATTTTGACAGCTGGAAAGAAAAGATGAAGACACATCTATTGTGTTTAGGACCAAGTTATTGGTTGATTAAAAAGAATGAGAAGACTATCATTGAGGAAGACAATCTAGAGGTAGGAACTAAAGATGAACTAGATCTATTCATGTGTAACATAGTTGCAAGAGAAGCACTTTTACCAGCACCACCGGAGAATGAATATAGTCAAGTAAGATGTTTGAAAACATCTCATGCAATTTGGAAAGCTTTACATTCTACTTTTGAAGGTGATGAACATGCAAAGAAGGCTAGATTACATAATTGGATTTGTGCATTTGAAGATATCAGAATGATGGAAGATGAATCTATTAGAAGCTATATTGGTAGGATGTCTGAGATTGTGACAGGAATAAAGTCTTATGGAGGTGATAAGATAGAGAATGAAGTGATATGGAAAATTTTGAGAACTTTGACACTAGTATTCAAGTAGACAATGTAGATGATTGAACAAGTGATACCTTGTACATCAAACTTTTCAAGAGAGACTCTTCTTGGAAGATTAGAAATAGAAGAGATGAACTTGAGATTATCAGGAGAGCTACCTAAAATGGAAACAGCATTCAGTGCTCTTAGCATTAGACCTACAAAAAGTACTAGTGTGAATGGAGATTATGCCAGCAGTAGCAGATCTGAGGAAGATAAGAAGATTGAAGAAGGTATTGCATTACTTATAAAAAGAGAACCGGATGGTAAGAAAATCTTTAAATGTTGGACTTGTCAAGAATATGGTCATTTTGCATCTAAATGTCCTAAAAGAGTTAAGAAGTATAGAAGCAACTTTAAACCTAGGAGATCTAAAGAATGTTATTATGCAAATGATGAAGATTTTGAAGCAGGAATTGAAAAACATTTAAGTGACAATGATAATGATAACTTTGAGGAAATAGGATTTGTAGCAATTAAAGAAGAAAGTTCTAAATCTGATAAAAGGGAAGAAAAAGCATTAGTTTCACAAGTTGAAAAGAAATCTGATTGGATTATAGACAGTGGTTGTTCACATCATATGACTGGAGATAAAAGAAAGTTTGTTAAGTTAGATAATTATGATGGAGGAATTGTTAGGGTTGGTAACAATGCACCTTGTTTGATTAAGGGTATAGGATCTATTACTCTTGATGGAAAGACTAACATTGATGATGTTTACTTTGTTGATGGACTAAGACATAATCTACTAAGCGTTGGACAATTAGTTGATAAGGGTTATCAAGTTTGGTTTTCTGAGAAAACTTGTGTGATAAAAGATAAAGATGGAAATCTGATTGGAAAAGGATCCAGAACCAGAGGTAATGTATTTCAGTTGAATCCTACTGAGATGACATGTTTGATAACTAGGATTGATGACAATTGGTTATGGCATAAAAGGATTTGTCATATAAACTTTGATAATATTGTCAAGGTGAGCACTACACTTGTGGTAAGAGATTTACCTAGAATTATGAAACCTACTAACATGATTTGCAAAGAATGTATGATGGCAAAGTAGAAAAGGAGTTCATTTCCCAACAAGAAGTTCACATTGGCAAAGAAGTTGGAGATTGTTCATATAGACTTGAGTGGTCCTACTAGGACTAGAGGATTCTATGGTGAAAGGTATTTTATGATTATTGTTGATGATTTTACAAGAATGATGTGGATTGCATTTTTGAAAGAAAAATCTGAAGCATTTGATAAATTTAAGATCATGAAAAGCAAAATTGAGAATGAATCTGGAATGAAGATTAAGTGTCTAAGATTTGATAGAGGTGGTGAATTTACATCTAGAGAGTTTAACACTTTTTGTGAAATGAATGGCATTAAGAGACAACTTTCAGCCCCTAGAACACCAGAACAAAATGGTATTGTAGAAAGAAGAAACAGGTCAGTAACTGAAGTAGCAAGAGCTATGTTGTTTGAAAATAATTTAGCTAAAACTTTTTGGAGAGAAGCAGTGAACACAACAGTATACACTATGAACAAAGTACAAATCAGAGCAGATACAAACAAGACACCTTATGAATTATGGTTTGGACATACACCCTCAGTTAAGTATTTTAGAATTTTTGGAAGTAAATGTTATATAAAGAGAGATGATGATATAGGAAAGTTTGATCTTAGAAGTGATGAAGGAATATTTCTTGGATATTATTTAAAAAGAAAATCATATAAATGTTATAACAAAAGAACTAAGACTATTGTTGAAAGTGCAAATGTAAAAGTTGATGAGAAGTTTAAAATTTAGGAAAGAATGCTTGATTATGAATCTGATGGAGAAGCACAACCTCAACCTAACATTGAAAATGTAGAATTATTTTTTGAAACTAACAGTGATTTGTTGGATGAAAGTCATACTGAAGAAGACAGAGAAGAAAATAGAGAAGAAAATAGAGAAGAAAATAGAGAAGAAAGTAGAGAAGAATCTACAGTCGAAACAAGATCAGTAACTATGACACCTAACAGGTATACTTCAAGACATCACCCTATTGAGCAAGTTAGTGGAAGTTTAGATAGAGGAGTTTTGACTCGAAATAAGGTACATTTATGTTTGATTTCTCAAATTGAACCTAAGACTACTAATGAAGCTTGTGAAGATGAACATTGGATCAATGCTATGAAAGAAGAACTATAGCAGATTGAAAAAAAAAACAAGACATGGGAATTGGTCCCTAGACCTGAAGACAAGAATGTGATTGGAACAAAGTGGGTATTCAGAAACAAGATGAATGAACAAGGAGAAGTGATAAGAAACAAAGCAAGATTGGTATGTAAAGGATATTCACAATAAGAAGAAATTGACTATGAAGAAACTTTTGCACCTGTGGCCAGACTTGAAGCAGTGAGAATGTTTCTAGCATATGCAACTTACAAGAAATTCAGAGTGTATCAGATGGATGTGAAGTCAGCATTTTTGAATGGTGAATTGGAAGAAGAAGTCTACATTGAGCAGCCTGAAGGTTTTCCTTTGACACAAGAAGGAGATATGGTATGTACATTAAAGAAAGCTTTATATGGATTAAAACAAGCACCTAGAACCTGGTATGCAAGATTGGATAAGTATTTATTGAAATTGGGATTTATAAAAGGAACAATAGATAGTAACTTATACAAAAAAGAAATTGAGAATGGTTTGTTGGTTATAGTTATATTTGTTGATGATATTATCTTTGGAGGAGAAGATGAAGCTAGTGACAAATTTGCAAATGAAATGAAGACTGAATTTGAGATGAGCATGATTGGAAAAATGAAATATTTTTTGGGATTACAGATAACACAAAGCAAGGAAGGTATATTTGTAAGTCAGACTAAGTATTTAAATGAATTATTGAAAATATTTGGAATGGAAGATTCTAAACCTGTTGGAACACCTATGGTAACCGGACATAAGTTATCTAGCAAAGATGAGACACCAGCAGTTGAGCAGAAAAAGTACAGATCTATGATTGGAGGATTGCAGTACTTGACACATACAAGACCTGATATAGCACATTCAGTGGGGATTGTAGCAAGATTTCAAGCAGAACCTAGAGAATCACATTATGCAGCAGTAAAGAGGATACTGAGATATCTGAAAGGAACAATGGATTATGGATTATGGTATGAGAATTCTGATGATTTTACCTTATGTGCCTATACTGATGCAGATTGGGGAGGTAGCATTGATGATAAGAAAAGCACCAGTGGTGGAGCCTTTTTTCTTGGAGGTAAATTGGTCTCTTGGCTAAGTAAGAAGAATAATTGTACTTCACAAAGCATAGCAGAAGTAGAATATGTTGCAGCAGCAAATAACTGTAATCAGATTATTTGGATGAAGCAGATGTTGAAAGATATTAAAAAAAAATTTGATGAGCATGTTGTTATACATTGTGATAACACCAGTACAGTGAGTATGTCAAAAAATCCTATTTTACATTCTAAGACTAAACAAATTGAGATCAAGTATCATGTTGTAAGAGAGAAAGTTGCAGAAAAAGAAGTAAGATTGGAATACATAAGTACAAAGGAGCAGATAGCAGATATATTTACAAAGCCTTTACCTAAGGATACATTTGTGTATCTGAGAGGTATTCTTGAGGTTATACCCCAACCTATTTTTGAGAATTGATGCAGATGATTGCATCCATCTAGTGGTATATGAGCCTTATCTTTCTTCTGGATTGGATGTTGGAACTTCCTCTATGGGGGAGTTTATGAGCTGAGTCATGAGGACTCTTGTTATTGTATTCTTCTAAAAAGTGTCTTTTGACATTAAGTTGTTGTTGACTTAGTGATATAATTTCTATCATTGATGTCAATGGGGGAGAGATATACATGAAAAACATTATGGATTGTATGAGAGAGCTGAATAGGAAAATGAAGCAAGATTTAATTTGATATTTTGCAGTGATGTTGCAGTATTGGATTTTTGGAACATTGGATATTTTTCATTTATGTTGCCATCAATGCCAATGGGGGAGATTGTTAGGAATGAATGCAAATTGTTTTGGCAGTCATTCTGTAGCAGTTGTTGTTGCATTCATGACTTGGATTGTCATTGATGTCAACACTGTGATATTCTAGATATTAGCAGGAAAGTAGGTACAGTTTTGTTTTGCACACATGTTGTATTATATATTGGATTTTGTGCAATTGATGATATGTTCTTTGGTGTGTTATTAACCTACGGTTAATAGTGCAAAAAGAAATTCATTCATTTGTAAGAGTTATGAGCATTTTGGTGAAAGCAGTGTTTAGACAGTGTTTCTGTGTAGCGATGTTTAGAAAGTGGAGGATATCTCTTAGCTGGGATGGAATCTAATTTTGCACAATTGAAGGGATGTTGGAGACTCATTAATGATGATGTGGTTCATAGTGCAAACTTTGAGGATATGTTTGGAGAAAGTTACAGTAACTGGAAGCTGACAGTTTTATGTGAATTATGTGTGTAGCATGTAGAATTTATTATTTTGTAATTGAGGACCGACTCATTTGTAATTATTTGAGTTTGGTATATAAGAAGGAATTTTTTCCTTATTTTAATGTGTACTATGAAGAGGGAGATGTGAATATATGCATGAAGTGAAGAAAAGAGCTAATTCAGTGATGAAAGAAGACTTGTGAGTACAAAGATCTGGAATTGTGATCTTGTGTAGCAGAGAGTGCAGTTTTGGCACAGTGTGAAGGAGGTAATATATTTCATATTATTCTATTGAATAATTCTAAGATCTTTTGGACAGTGGGTTCAGAGATCTTGCCTTGAAGCTATTTGGGCAGTGGGTCCTTCTATCTTCCATAAACTCTTAACCGGGTTAGAATCTTTTAACAGGGATTCAAAATCTCCTAACAGGGATTTATATGTACTGAATGTATTTCATAAGACTCCTAATAGGGTCCATCCTCTAACAAGGAACTTTCATATTAGTGCATCATTTTGTGGGCATCATTCCCACCAGGGTTTACTTTTTTCAAGAGGTTCCCTAGTTAACATATCTTGTGTTATTGTGCAATTGTGTATGATTATCTTTCTATGGTTGATCAGTACATTGATTATATTATTTAAAGCTGTTGAATGGATAAATTATCAGATAACTAATTCACCCCCCCTCTCAATTATCTTGGGGATCTTTACTTTCTAACATCTATGACTTGATGAAATTGAATTTATTATGTTGCATTCATCTATGATGAAGAATATTGTTGAAAGACACAAAGCAGTGTTGTCAGTAAATAAAGCATTCTAGTATACACTGACAGAATGTAGTGTATACTGAGCATAGTGTTAACCAAGCTTGTGTTCACCGACACATTTTTTTGTTAACCGAGCAAAATAGAAATGAATTAAATGATCAGTTTAGCTGATAAAGTGATGAGTTGTAAAGTGTATGAAATCGAGGTAACAAATAATGTTTGTTATGAAGATCGATGGCTCACATAAATAAAAAAGGATCTAATGGAGCAGATTGAAATGTGTTACTGACACATCAGCCGAGGAAGCTTAAAGCGGAAGAATCTATGAATGTGATTAAGAGGCAAAATCTGATGGAGGAAAAGAAAATGATTTACTCATCTATATAAGAGACATTGGTTTCATTGTTGAAACATCACCAAAGGAAGAAGATACTGCAAAATTATCGTGTGAACAAGTTTTCATCCATTCTGATCATACTGGTTAATGAGAACCGAGTTGCAGAACAATTATCGAGCTACAAAGAGTAATTATTGATGGACAATAAGTTGATATAGTATTGAATCTGAAATTGTATATTGATCATAAGGATTTGAATGAGTTGAACATTGATCTATAAACTACAATTGAAGTTGTTTTGAGGTAGATCATCTACTGTTACATATTTAACCATTTTACACAATCAAATCTCTTAACCGAGTGGACTAAGAAAGTCTTTTGATGTTTCATTCATAGAGTGAACATTGTTATCCTGTCAACCCCAGAATGACTGCTGGTTGGATGATAACTCCTGGTCTAAAATCCTCTAACAAGGTCACACCTAACAATGTGTTTGTAACCTTTAACAAGGTTGGGTCTTCACCAACCTCACTTCAGAAGAGTGAATAATTTTGGGTTGCCAGTCCCAGGTGGTTTTTCCCTTCATAGGGTTTCCACGTTAAATCTCGTGTTATGTGTTGATTGTGATATTTTTTTGTTATCATACTTTGCATATTACATGTTAGATTTGATTGGTAACTGTTATAAAGTTTAGACTGACAATCAGTAAAAACACAGATAGTGAAAGTATTTTATGTTTACCGAGTAACTAAAGTTGAAGAATTTGTTTTGAATTATACATTTTGTTTTGGGACTTGTTGGGAGTATTCTTAAATTTTTGAGGTTTTTGTCCAAACGTTGGTTTAGTCCTCTGGTCTGTGAAGTTGTCCTAGGTATAGCTGCCGAAATTTCTTCAAAAAATTGTCATAACCCTATTTAAAAAATCCTTACCCTAGGTCTTGTCCTTGAAGAATTTTGAATTCATGTCAAAAACCCCAAAATGTTTGCCATTTTCAAAATAAATCCTAAGTCAATTACTTCATTTCTTTTTGAGCATTACTTTTTAAGTCACTTAGGTCCATTAAAGAACACATGCATTTATTTTTACACGGGGGTTATATTTCTTCCTAAGTCTAGAAACCCGGTGGTATAAATAACATTTCTTATGACCTAATTACCTTGTATTCTAATGTTTCAAGTTTCATCCAACCGTGAATCTTCAAAGAAGATCTAACGGTGGTCGCGTGTTCGCATGGAATATTTCCAAGCCATGCGAACATGCGAAATAACCATTGATTTTATAACAAATCCTGTTGCAGAAACAAGGTGGGACCACTGACAAGTATCTCACAAGTGGTGGCCTTCTATTTGCCAAGAACAGTAGGGCCGGTAACAGAAGAATCTCCAAGGGTTTAAAGCAGTAAAGGGAAGATTGGAGGGGTGTCGTATAATCGCATGGGATCTTTTAAGCCTATGCGATCATGCGATAGGCCATTGATCTTGCATTGAATCAAGTGCAATTCTCCAGTGAAACCTTTGACAGATGTGCATAAATAATGTTTTCTCATTGGTTAGTGTCAGCAGACACCGATGCTCGGAAGGAAAGAAAGTACCTGACATTCTGCCAGGTGTTGCAAGCGTGGAATTTCTTTATTGACAAAGGTGAGGTGGGACCGGTGATATAAAAGAAGACAGTGATGGTGAATGCTAACCAGTTTTCACATGTTCACATAAGCTTCTTTTAAGCTATGCGATCATGCGAATAACATTTTATGTTAACGGAGGAAGTTACAAGAGACCGTCAAAAATAGAAAGGTAACGTGATGGGTTTTCGCATGTTCGCATAAGCTTCTTTTAAGCTATGCGATCATGCGATAGGCCGTTAGATCATCTGCTAATGAGGATCGATGGTTCTCTTTCAAACTAAAGATAAAATGGTGCAAAGTTGAGGCTTCCTGTTGAAGAAGTGACAGTTCGCTCTTTCGGAGGAGTAATTGTTTCAATCGTGCTAAATTAATTGTTGACAAGACTACTTTAGTGGCCCATATATCAGAATTTCATGCACTTTCAGAAGCACAAAGAGATCAAAAATTTGTAGAGACTCAGGCGTGAAGAATTTTGAGGTTTGGCTGCTATTCCTGGGTGGTTTCTGAGAAAAAAGGTTGGTGAAATTCTTGTGCGATTTGCTTTCTTACTAAAAGAATCACAGTTCTATATTTTGTCTATCTTGCAAAGGTTTCTTTTAAAGATAAACCTTAAAATGGCCTCAAGGAAAGAATTGTTGGGTAAAATAGAGTATAGTGAAAGAGGTTTGCACAGAGATTTATTGCAATTACTTCCCAGCTCTTCCACTACCCCAATGAAAAACAAGAGTTTGATTCCCAAAGATCCTAGGGTAAAAATAGCAGAAGGTTTATATGACATGGCAAGTTTTATTAGAGAGGCCAAAATTGGTACTATCAATGCAAGAGGTGACCCTGATACCATAGGACTGGAATTATTCAAAGTAGGTTTTAGTCAGAGAAATGCCCCTCACCCTGCAAGCAATATATGGCAGTCTGACCTAGGAAAACTTGTCGTGCCTGGTGTCTTTTTAGATGTAGATTTGATGACCCAGGTTGCAAAGAATTATGATCCAATCACTAAAGAAATTAGGGATGCAAAGGGAGTGTTATTATTTAAAGTTTTTGCTGAAGAAATCAGGAAGGTGTTCGGGTTAAGTGAACCCTCAAAAAGTTTGGAGAGCATTAACTTTGAAGAACTAAGGCAAGTATATAATGCACAAAGGAACTATTTTAGAGGCAAGTTGTTGAAGGATTTCTGCACCAAAATTGGAAAAATGGTTGTTGTGGGGCAGAACACTCCGGAGCCTTTTAAAATAGAATATTTTGATCTCAGAGCTAGGGGTGCATATTGGTCATTATGTCAGGTTTTTGAAGAGGATGTTAGTGAAAGGATGCCAATACACTTGATGTGCATGATGATCCAAATTTTACATGCACACGTGTCTATCACTTTTGATTTTGCTCCTTTTATTGCTGAATTAATCCATAATGGATTAGTAAAGATTCAAAAGAATGAAGGTGATAGGCCCTTTTGCTGGTACTCTTTCATAATGTACATGTTTCTGTTCAAAGGAGCAAGCTATTTTGAACAAGAAATAGAATTGGTGAGAAAGAAGGATGGTGAAGACATGCCAGTCCAACTATGGAGCCTCACAATGACCTAGGATAAGAAGGATCATAGTTTCATCAATTTTGATAAACGTTTTGCAGCTAGACTCAGGAAGCTGTTTGTCTTAGACAACCCAAGAATCCCAATAGTGTTGGCACAGCTTGTTAGGCCAAACTAGTTTGCTAAGAACTTGAACATCGTACACAATTGGGGAGATGTTATTTTATACAATGTATCAACTGTTATCAGTTTGTATGGTTTCAGGAGGACCCCTTTTATATTTCCCTATCAGGTACCCCTTAGGATTGGAATTGCAGAGTTCTTGAGGCAATTAGGAGATATTGAGGAGTGTGCCCTCACTGGGAAAGGCAAGGGAACTTTATTCCCAAATGTTACCATTGCCCATCAATTCATAATTACCAAGGTTGGATAGGTTTACATGGATAAAATTATGGCTCCATACCATATGGCTACTGCAATTACTAGAACAACATATCCAAAAGGTTTCTATAATGAAATGTTTAAAAAGAGAGCCAAGTGTGCCATGATCAACCATATTTTTAATTTCCCTAAAGATATTATCAAGAATGTAGCAAAGATACAGGAACAAGAGGTTATGAAAGAAAAATGGTTGGTATACAGGAAGACACTAGATTTTATCTGGCAATTTGATTTGGGATGGGATCCCCTGAAAAGCATAACTCCTATGGGGAAGAAAATAGACACTCTTATGAATTGTTTTCAGGATATTTTTCAAACCTTAAATGAGAAGAAGGAAAAGGTTATGAAGGATGATCTAGAAAAGGCTAGACAATTGTTGAGCAAGCCTGTGTTTGCAAAAGGGTTACCCCCGGGAAGGTATATGGTGCAAAAGAAGACTGGTTACAATGTGGTGATACCAGAACAGAGCCAGCAAAAGTAGATGGATAAAAGGGATATCCCATCAACCTCACAATAGGTTGGAAAACAAAAAGAGATTGTGGAGATCCCCGATTCTCCTCGTCCTCAGACTTCTGAGGATATAATTGATTCTCCACCCCCATCAAAAAGGCAAAGATTGGAAGAGAGACCTGCTCATGTGGAAAAGGAGTACTCCCCATCATAGTCTCCTATAAGAATTTTTGATGACCAAGAGATTGCAGAACAAGTACAGCAAGTAGATGCTCTAGGCCAAATCTTTATGACTTATGAAGAAGTAAATGAGGGAGTGCCAAAGCTACCAGAAGAACCTAAGTTGGATTTAACAGTAGGGGAGTTAGTAGGTACTGAACTGGACCCTGTAATCAAGCAAGGTTGTGAAGAGTTTTTGTTTGATGACACTTTTGTTAAAACTAGGGCCTTTATGCAATTTCTTTGGAAATTAAACATCAAACAATTTCAAGAAATCTGTGAGAAGAGACATGAAGAGAATCCAGAGAAGGATTTACAAGTCATAGAGGAAGAAGTGAAAATAGAGATGACTACAAAGTTTAAACAAATCACTCCAGAACAGGGAAGAGATATGGTAAAGATGTCAGGAGTACTGATCCTCCCAGAATGGGATATAGCTGATGTAGTAGTGTTTGATGCAGTCAAAAAACAAACCACTCCTCTCCATAGAACTCTAGAGGAAGTAGAACAAGCTATTAAGGGATTCACTTTCAGTGCTAATCATCAAGCATTGGTAATGTGGTCTTTAAGGAAGAATGAAAGTGATAAAGGAAAGCAAATTGTCAAAGATAACCTCTCAGGGAGTTTAATTGTAAGAAGAGTTACTGATACTTCTTTGGTGGAAGCATTAGGTATGGTAATGGCCACAACACAATTAACAGCAAAGGTGGCAGAAAGGAAGCTAAAGAGAAGGAAGAGCTCACTGCAAAATTGGAAACAACTTTGATGGTTTATGGTGAGATGAAATAGGGGATTCTTGAGAGAGATATTCTGATTGCAGATTTAAGAAAGAAATTGGGAGAACAGGGCCCAATACAATTATCAGAGCAAATTTAGATAGCTTCCTCCTTTGCAGGGCCTTCCTCATCAAGCCCTATTATTGAACTTCCCCCTTCCCCTTTTCCTCCTTCCATAGATGAAGAGGATATTGATCAAAAAGTAAAGGATAGGTTAGGTGAGAAGATAAAAGATGTTGTGTCACATTTTGTTGCAAAGGTGAGACCTAAAGAAATATACAAATCTGCAAAACAATTGGCAGATGTCTTAGCAATTTTTCAGAAAGAGGTGGCTACTGTGGACAAAATTTTGGAAAGATGGACTACAAGAAAAGATAATCTAAGGTCATGGTTTGATCAAAATAAGGATAAGTGTGTTGTAAATATTGAGCTAGCAAGTACTTATAGGGTTATCAAGGATCTTTTTGACTTTGAGGTAAATAGGGAGAGTATAAGAAGAAGGTCAGAAATCTTAAGGACAAGATATTTCCAGGATGATTTCCAAATTTTCCCTGGTCTTATTAAGGAAGATGGGGTAATCAAGGATAAAGGTCAATGAATGGAGCAAATAGATAGACAAGTACTAACTAAAGTAAATTCCATTCTATGTACAGATGATAATACCCCATTCGTACACTTTATTGAACCCCTTCAGGATGCTAGGTTATACTTTGCTAATGTGAGAATAGAGGTTCATCAGTTGGTTGCTGAGTGGGAAAAGTTGTCCCTAAAGAAAGATGAGGTCCTTGCCTTTCATTGGCCAAGTGAAGAAACCTACATGATTTGGGAATCCACATATCTATCAGAAGATTCAGAAGAAAGGGCAATCAAGTGAAGAAGCGGCAGGTGCTAGTACTCCAAACCTTTGAAGATCAAGGTAAAAAGGGACAAAGATGTCAAGCAAGTTATCATAGACATGAATGTGACACTTGGCCAAATTTGAATTACGTATGGAACTTGACACAGAATTGGAGGAAGAGCGGTTTCAAACAGAGGATGATGTAAATTAGTCAGATGGCAGTCATCATTCATGCAACAAATTTAGCAATTGCTCTGAAATATCTTTAGACAAAGATGCCACCTACGGGATTGTTGGAAATAGATATTTGTAATCTGTTGTTGCAAACAACTTTCTCTATTTGTAATCTTATTTTTAGTGCAAGATCTTTTAACAGCCATCTGAAGCTTGTTGCATCCTTTCAAGGATTCCAAGATGGCTGATTGGTATAAGTAGTAAGTCTTTGTTCATTTCAAGGGAGGTTGAAAAATATATTGTAGAGGCTTGGCTCCATTGTTGAAATCTTAGAATATTTTATCAGATTTTGAAATGTATTGATACAGTGAAATTTTATTGGAATACAATTGAATTCCCTTGCATGATTTCAATTGTCTTCTTGTTTGAATTATGTGGCTTTTGTATATTGAATCTATAAGGTAGTTTTGATATACCATTTACAAGGTATCTGTGATTTTAATCTATAGCTCCTTTCAAGGAAAGGGTAATGTCTTTAGGTTAATCTCTGAGAGCTTAGGAATTTGGCAAGAATTTGATGATCAAATGTGTTTAAGAGAGGATGAATTGTAAGCCATTTCATCTGGGATTTGTTTGTGTTTCATTTAGAAGATTTCTGTAAGTATATGTTTCACTGTTTGACTCTATACCCGAAGATAAGGCACTGGTATATCCTTGATTTTGCAGAGATCTCACCCTCAACAAAACTTAAATAATAATTTACTTTCATGTATGTTTGAATGACTGAGAAGATAAAGTTTGTATCAAGGATATAAACTAGTGTTGTGATCCTTTCAAGAAGTAGATCTGACATGGGTTAACCTACCCGAGTTCAAAGCTCGAAAAGAAGAAGGAGTTTATCCTTGTCACACTTGCCATTTTTTTGTAATGAGTGTTTACTTCTATTAATATCATTGTGAAGCATTGAGTCTGAAGATAGGTACACCCGCCTGGGTCTGTGGAGCCTGAAGTAGAAGAAGGACTTGGTCCTTATCAATTAGCCTTTTCCCTGTAAGAATCCAGAGTTGAGAACTCGAGAGTCAAGTTTCAAAACTATATTGGTGATTCTACATGAAAAAGAGCTAACAGGACTCTGGATAACTAATTCACCCCCCTCTCAATTATTCTAACAGTTTCCACATTAAATCTCTTGTGTTATGTGTTGATTTTGATTTTTTTTTGTTATCATACTTTGCATATGACATGTTAGATTTGATCAGTAACTATTATAAAGTTTAGACTGACAATCAGTAAAAACACAGACAGTGAAAATATTTTATGTTTACCGAGTAGCAGAAGCTGAAGAATTTGTCTTGGATTATACATTTTGTTTTGGGACACTAGATAACTGATTCACCCCCCTCTCAGTTATTCTAACAATTGGTATCAGAGTGGTGGTTTCTTAGAACAGAGTTTTAAGGACTACAGCAAAAAGGTCTCAAGATGTATAAGAGGGAAGTTCCAAAGCTAAACAAAGATAACTTTGTAGTATGGCAAAGCCGGATGAAGTTGCACATATATAGAATTGGGAATTCTGCACTAGAATTGATGGAGAATGGCTACATTGAACCGACACCAGGTCCCCTGACACTTGATCAACTAAAGGACAAGCATGAACAAAATATTACTATGATGGAACTTGATGAAGGGTGCTCCCCTTAATACCACAAACACATAACAGAAACAGAGAAACAACAATAATATGCAAGAAGAGAAAATTGGCTTCTTATTATCTCCACAAATGTGGAATTACAAACTTTCATAATTACAATATGCAAAGCCACATGGGCATTCCCTTACAATATTCTATAGGATAAAGCCTCGAATTATTACCTAGATCTACTACCCAGAATTGCCCTAGACAACACTACGGGCTTTCTTTATATAGGCATTTTCCACCGCCCGAGAAGGTTCCAAAAATTTAGCCCTTAGGGCTGACCAAACTTAGAATTATTTTATTTTTCAATTTATTACATCAAATTCAGCTCAAAATAACTTTTGAAACCTGAACATAAATTTTGAAGGAAAATTATTTTCTGCCATTTTAGGTGACCCAACTTTCGGAGACCATAAGTCATCACTAGTTGACCTGATTGACTATTATAACCCCATTTCGGAAAGGCCATGAAACACTCTACAGGCTTGACTCATGCAAGCACCTGTCACCCAAATTTTTGACCTCATCTAGGGCTTCTAAAGCCTTCAAAACTAAGTTCAAAGTTTTTGTACCTTGCTACCAATACTGAAAATCTTCAATATCTTCAAAACTAGACCTGATCTAGCCATGAAACTTTACTAGCAGGCTGATATGACTGAGATGAACCTCCACATGTAAAATTAGAACATTCCAAGATCATATGACCAACTTACTAAAAATAGAAAGTTTCCATAAATAGCAACTCTGCACAAGATAGCCCTTATTGAATACAAAAATAGAAATATTTTTGGGTGATGCAAGATTGCTCTTACACCCAGGATGCTCCTGCATCAGATACCCAGGGTAATTTGAGAAGTGAACCTATCACAAATTAGGTGTGTAGAGGAAAACCAAGATGGTTGACCTCCTCCTTCATTAGCCATGATGAATCTTCAACAAGTCATCCTTTTCATTTGACCAAATATTCTTCATATACCATGTTCCTTGTGCGTCTGCCAACACAACTATCCAGTATATCCTCAATCTCTTTAGTATCTGAATTAGTTGCTAGAATACTCCACTGTGTTGTTGTGATCTCATCTTCAACACCTCCCTCATGATACTCTGTTAGATCTAAAATGTTAAGCACTGGTGAAATATTCAGCTCAGTAGGCAATTCTACTTCATATGCATTTCCTGAATCATGCTTCTTCAGTATTTTACATGGCCCAAACTTCTTCATTTTCAATTTTTTATATGTACCAACTAAAAATTGCTCCTTCCACAAATGAACCATGACATCATCTCCAACCTTAAATTTCTTATGCCTCCTTTTCACATATGCCTTAGCCTTATACTGTGCATTCATCTTGGTAATATGTTTCCTCACCTCCTCATGGATGTTCTTCAAGTGTTCTGCAAAATTCTCAACTTCAACACTAATTATTTCTCCTTTATCTATCTTTCTCAACTCAGAAGCATTTCTAGGACTACTCCCATATACAATCTGGAATGGTGATTTACCAGTACTCCTGTTGACAAAATTATTGTATGCAAATTATGCCTATGGTAAAATTAAATCCCATCTTATTGGCTTATCTCCAACCAAATATCTCAGCAAATTTTCCAAACTCCTATTCACCACCTCTATCTGTCCATCAGTCTATGGATTATGTGATGAACTGAACTTCAAATCTATCTTCAACTTCTTCCACAATGTATGCCAGAAATATCTAATGAACTTAGTGTCCCTATCTAAAACTATACTCTTTGGCAAACCATGTAGTCTCACCACTTCTCTGAAAAATAATTCTGCTACATGAACAACATCATTAGTCTTCTTGCAGGGAATAAAATGTGTCATCTTTGAAAATCTGTCAACTACTACAAAAATTGAATCATGTCCCCATTGTGTCCTTGGTAAACCAAGAACAAAGTCCATACTGATATCCTCCCAAGGCTTCTCTGGTATAGGTAATGGCTGATACAACCCTGTATTCTACTTCACTCCTTTCACCATCTGACATACTCTACAACTTTGTACAAACTTATTAACATCTTGCTGCAACTGT
Source organism: Chamaecyparis obtusa (assembly GCA_027943335.1). NCBI lineage: Eukaryota > Viridiplantae > Streptophyta > Pinopsida > Cupressales > Cupressaceae > Chamaecyparis > Chamaecyparis obtusa. Next base: position 449,322 of record BSBK01003419.1, read on the forward strand.
GGCCAATAACAATTCTCACTAACCAAAGCAAGGGTTTTATCACAACCAAAATGTCTAGCCAATCCTCCACTCTGCTTCTCCTTGATGAGATTCTCTCTCATAGAACTTCTTGGAATGCACAACTGACTCCCTTTGAATAGCATATCATCTTGAATGATGAAATCCAGCCACTTCATCCTGTCTAGAGGAACAGGTTCTATACAAGCTTTCCAAGCTTCACCAAAATCAGGATCCTCTGGATATAAATTCTTGAGTTCCTTGAACCCAACCACCTCAATCTGCATCTCTATCAGAAATAGTTGCCTTCTGCTAAGTGCGTCTACAACCCTATTAGACTTTCCACTCCTATGTTTCAAAACAAATGTATAACTCTGCAAAAACTCAACCCATTTCAAATGTCTTTGATTCAACTTTCCTTGACTATTCAAATATTGCAAAGCTTGATGATCAGTATACAAAACAAACTCCTTAGGAAGTAGATAGTGTCTCCACTTCTTTAATGCCTGAACTATAGCATAAAATTTCTGATCATAAACAGAATATTTTCTCTTGGCATCATTTAAATTCTCACTGAAATAAGCAATAGGTTTACCTTCTTGGCTCATAATAGCTCCTATTGCAATACCACTAGCATCATAGTCTACTTGAAACACCTTATTAAAATTTGGAAGTGCTAAAATAGGTTGTTCTGTAACCTTTTATTTTAACAGTTTAAAACTCTTATCCACCCCATTAGTCCACTTGAACTCTTTTCTATCCCCTCTCATTGTTTCAATCAAGAGTCCACAAATATTGCTAAAATTTCTGATAAACTTTTTGTAAAAACTAGCCAAACCATGAAAAGACCTTACCTCAGTAGCACTCCTTGGAGTAGGCCATTCAAGGATAGCCTGTACCTTCTCTGGGCCCATTTTTAGACCTTCTGCTAAAACTACAAATCTCAAATACACTAACTCTTTCTTCACAAAATTGTACTTCTTCAAATTAATCAACAATTTCTCATCTCTTAACTTCTCAAACACCATACGAATAGGCATCACATGCTCTTCCAATGTCTTACTAAAGATCAAAATATCATCTAGGTACACAATGACAAACTTACCTAGAAATTATTTCAGAACCTCATTCATGAGCCGCATGAAAGTGCTTGGTGCATTGGTTAGCCCAAAAGGCATAAATAACCACTCATACAGTCCTTCCTTTGTCTTGAAGGTAGTCTTCCATTCATCTCCTTCTTTGATTTGAATCTGGTGATATCTACTCTTCAGATCTATCTTTGAGAAATACACAGCTCCACTCAAACAATCCATAATATCCTCCATTCGTGGCAATGGAAACTTGTACTTGATTGTGATCTTGTTTATTGCTCTGAAATTTGTACACATCCTCCATTCTCCATTCTTCTTTGGTGCTAATACTGCTGGTACAACACATGGACTCAAGCTCTCCCAAATCAACCCTTTCTGTAATAACTCATGTACTTGTTTGTTCAACTCTTCACTTTCTGTTGGTGTCATTCTATGTGCTACCTTGTTTGGAAAATTATCTCCTAGAATCAAATCCATCTGATGACTGATGTTTTCTTTAATTTCTTTCAATGGGTTTAGCTTATGTCGCACTCCATCCTTTGTCAAGGAATAGGTATTTGCACAACCATCATGTATAGCACATCTGTCAAACTGCCACGGTCTACCCAACAACATATGACATGCATCCATAGATATGATATCACATAGTACCTCATCTTGGTACCCGCCGATCTTAAACTTTACCAGGCAGTGTTCACTGACCATGACCTTTTGGTCATCCTGCACCTAGGCAATCTGATATGGATGTGGGTGTTTCTATCTCTTGAGCTTCAAATTTGTCACCATCTCTTCTGACACCAAATTTTTAGTGCTTCCACTATCAATAATCACATCACAACATTTTCCCTCACATTTGCATCTAGTGAAAAATAGGCTCCTCCTTTGTTTAGGTTCATTCTCACCACTTAGCAGGACTCTTCTGTTAATCAACGTTTCTCCTCTTTCAACATCTTTAGAATTTGAGGATCTAGCATCTTCATCTACATGTGCCACTCTAGCCTAACCTTCATTCCTCCTATCCATCCTTCCTTGACATTGAGGACATTCAACTGCCCTATGACCTTCTCCACAGTGAAAATATGTTCCATGGAAGCCTCCTCTTCCTGAACCTTGTCCTCTTCCTCGTCCTCTCTGATCTCTATTGTTCTAATCTTGGAAATGATTGGAATTGTTTCCTCTCTGATTTTGACTGCTACTAGCCTCATCCTTCTTTTTTGGATCTTCATTTCAGCCTCCATATGATTGTCCAGCAGATCGTCCACCATGACCTCTTCCATTTTGTCTACTCTCAAACTTCTTGTTCAGCTTTTCCTCTACTTTTAGGGCAAACTAGTATGCCTCTTCAATACTGTTTATTCAAACTAGATTCAGCTCCTCTTGAATGCTTGGCCTTAACCCATTAAGGTAATGGGCAACTTTCTCCTTGTCAGCTTCTGCATAGCCTATTCTGATGAGGATTCGATAGAACTCCTCTATATACTCCTGAATAGATCTTCCTGCTTGCTTCAAACTTTGCATCTTCTTCAGTAGGTCAAGCTCATAATCAACAAGAATGAACTGTCACTTCAATTTATCCACCATCTGATCCCATCTTGTGATTTTATCTTTCCCTCTTTTATTTCACTCCAATTGAATCTCTTGCCACCAGATCTTCGTATGACCTTTCAGTCTGGCCTTCACGAATTTGACCCTATCAGGATCCTCAATATCTTCATAGTCAAAATATTCTTCACATTCAGTGATCTAGTCGATCAATTCTTCTGGGTTAAGATTTCCTAAAAATGCAGGAACCTCGATCTTAGGTCTTTTTTCGATCTTGGAAATGGCCCGAAAAAGCCTTTCTTCTTCTCGATTCAAAATTTCACCTTCTTCTTCTTCTTGATCATTATTTCCTTCTTTGGCTTCATCCTCACTTTCATCTCTGACATTAAGATTCTTTCCTCTAATCTCTTCTTGCAATGCTCGCACTTTTCTCTTGAGCGCTCTAACCTCAGGTGTTACAACACCAGCTCTTCCACCATGTTCCCTTCATGGAGGCATTTTCATGATGCGCGATGAAACCCTAACCATGGTCCTAGTGCAAACTGCCGCACAGTCGGTGATCTGTTTACACACTTAGGAACTCCTGATCTAATACCACTTGATGAAGGGTGCTCCCCTTAATACCACAAACACATAACAAAAATAGAGAAACAACAACAATATGCAAGAACAGAAAATTGGCTTCTTATTATCTCCACAAATGTGGAATTACAAATTTTTAGAATTACAATATGCAAAGCCACATGGGCATTTCCTTACAATATTCTATAGGACAAAGCCTCAAATTATTACCCAGATCTACTACCGAGAACTACCCTAGATAAGACTACGGGCCTTCATTATATAGGCATTTTCCACCTCCCGAGAAGGTTCTAGAAATTTAGCCCTTAGGGCTGACCAAACTTAGAATTATTTTATTTTTTAATTTATTACATCAAAGTCGGCTCAAAATAACTTTTGAAACCCGAACATAAATTTTGAAGGAAAATTATTTTTCACCATTTCAGGTGACCCGACTTTCGGAGACCATAAGTCATCACTAGTTGACTCGATTGACTATTGTAACCCCATTTCAGAAAGGCCACGAAATGCTTTACAGGCTTGACTCATGCAAGTGCTTGTCACCCAAATTTTTGACCTCATCCAGGGCCTCTAAAGCCTTCAAAATTGAGTTCAAAGTTTCTGTACCCTGCTACCAATACTGAAAATTTTCAATATCTTCAAAACTAGACCTGATCTAGCCATGAATCTTTACTAGCAGGCTGATATGACTGAGATGAACCTCCACATGTAAAATTAGAACATTCTAAGATCGTATGACTAACTTAATAAAAATAGCAAGTTTCCATAAATAGCAGCTCTGCACAAGATAACCCTTATTGAATACAAAAATAGAAATATTTTTGGGTGATGCAAGATTTCTCTTACACCTAGGATGCTCCTGCATCAAAACTTGTTGCTTCCTATACCGATGCCAAATTTGAAGACATTAAGGGATGCACAACTACCAAAGCCATGTGGGATAAATTGACTCTAATATACAGTGGAGATGTGAATGTTAAGAGAGCCAGAGTAGAAAGCCTCACAGGTCAATTTGATGATATGAAGATCAAAGAAGGTGAGAACATTGTGCAATACACAAATAGACTAAAAGAGGTAGTACATGCTATTAGAGCATCCAGTGGAATTATTGATGATGAAACAATGATAAGAAAGATTCTCAAAACTTTGCTGCCAGTTTATGCGATTATGATCTCTGCAATTCATGAAACAAGAGCTACATCGAACCTTACTCTTGACACACTGATCGGTAAGCTTACAACGTTTGAATTGAATAACTTTGACAACAATGTTGTACCTTCTATTCAATCCGCTTTCATGTCCTCTTTGAATATTGGTAAGTCTAGTAGTAGGAATGATAAGAATAATGAAAGTGATAGTAATACTGATGATGAACTTAATGAGCTTAAAGCTCTTATGGCCAGAAGATTTCCCAAAGGTAAGGGAAGGTATAGACGCAAACTACCCTTAGCATGTTTTAATTGTAAAGAAGTTGGCCACATCACTCCTAGATGTTCGAATAAGAAAGATGATGATAGATCCAAAGACTGATCTGAAAGAAGCTATGGGAGAAGAGTCAACAAAGGCTACTGAAACAACAATAGAGATAACCGAGATAGCTATGACAAAGGGAAAAAGGTATGTTACATAGCTGAAGAATTTGAATCTGAATTTGACACTAATGATGATGTAGAAGTAGTATTTGTTGCTATGAAAGATGATTCAGAGGAAGAAGAGAAACATGAAGAAACAACATTGATCTCTAAAGTAAGCAGAAATGATACATGGATCATAAACAGTGGCTGTACACATCATATGACTGGTGATATAGAGAAATTTGATCTACTTGATGAATATGATGGAGGATTTGTTAAAATGGGAAATGATGCACCTTGTATGGTGAGAGGTAAAGGTTCACTAATGATTAATGATAAAATAAAATGTGAAAATGCATATTGGGTAGATGGATTGAACTATAATTTGTTAAGTGTGGCATAGCTGAATAACTCAGGCCACCGACTTGCTTTTGAGAGCAGAAAGGTAAGAATCTATGATAATGGAGGAAGACTTGTTGGAACCGGTACACAATCTAGAGGTAATCTATTTTATCTTGATATTGATCAGTCTTCTTGTTTATTAATGAAGGATGAAGATGCATGGTTGTGGCATAAGAGGTTATGTCATGTGAATTTTGATAACATGATCAAGATTAGTAAGAATAAAAGAGTTAGAGGGTTGCCTAACTTGTCAAAACCGGATCATGCTATGTGCCATGAATGTCAGAAAGGTAAGATGACTAAGTCTAGTTTTAAGAGAAAAGACTACTCAACAAAGAAAATAATTGAGTTGGTTCATACCAACCTATGTGGTCCTATGAGAACTTAGAGCTATTATGGTGATAGATACTTTATTCTTTTTGTTGATGACTATACTAGACTGATGACTGTTATGTTCTTCAAAGAGAAATCTGAAGCATTTAAGATGTTTAAGTGGTATAAGGAAAAGGTAGAAAAAGAAGCTGGAAAAGAATTAAAATGCTTCAGATCTGATAGAGGAGGTGAATTTATCTCTAATGAATTTACTAATTTCTGTAATGAGCATGGTATTAAGAGACAGGTCTCTGCACAGAGAACACCTCAGTAGAATGGGATTGTTGAAAGAAGGAACAGGTCAATAATTGATTGTGCTAGAACACTGATGATACAAATGAATGTTGCTCAAACATATTGGAGAGAAGCTGTCAGTATAGCTGTATATGTGCTTAACCAAGTACAACTGAAGGACACCAACCCGACACCTTATGAGCTATGGTTTGGACACAAACCTATTGTAAGTTATTTCAAGATTTTTGGAAGCAAATGTTTTATTCTAAAAGATGGGAGAAATGGGAAATTTGATTCTAAAGGTGATGAAGGAATATTCCTAGGATATTCTACTAAGAGTAAAGCATACAAATATTTGAATAAGGTTACAAATAAGATGATTGAAAGTACTAATGTCTGTGTTGATGAGTTTGATGACAAGAACACAAAAGAAAGAAAGGAACTAGAAGACTATGATAGATTCACTTAAATTGAACTTCTTGATTATCTATCGAAGTCGCAACCTGTGATAACCGGTCAACAGGAAAGGGAAACTGATGAACAAGATGGTGCTACTGAGCAAGCACATGAACTTGAACAGGATGAACAAGAAAGAAGAAACCAAGTACTGGCTAGTTTTGTCAGAAGACATCATCCTGAGACACAAATTATTGGAGACAGGCAAGCTGGAATGCAGACAAGAAGCAAAACAAGACAAGGTACATGTCTAGTTTGTGAATTTGAACCAAAGAATGTGAAAGTTGCATTAGAGAATGAAGAATGGGTTAATGCAATGAAAGAGGAAATAGAACAAATAGAGAAAAACAAAACTTGGTCCTTAGTACCCTGACCTAAAGATAAGAATGTTATCGGTACTAAATGGATATTCAAAAAAAAATTGAATGAAAATGGTGAAGTGACAAGAAATAAAGTGAGATTGGTATGCAAGGGATATGCACAGGAAGAAGGCATTGACTATGGTGAGACATTTTCACCTGTTGCTAGATTGGAAGGAGTTAGAATGCTACTTGCATATGTTGCACACAAGAAATTTAAGGTTTATCAAATGGATGTGAAGTCAGCATTTCTGAATGGTATACTTGAAGAAGAGGTCTACATAGAACAACCTGATGGATTTGTTGATCCAGACAATAGAGACATGGTATATAGATTACACAAAGCTTTAAATGGTTTGAAGCAAGCACCGAGAGCATGGTATGAAAGGTTGCATACTTACATGTTAAGTATTGGATTTGTAAGAACCAGTGAAAACAATAATTTGTACATGAAAGGTGATACTGATGACACTATTCTTATTGCTGAAATTTTTGTTGATGATATTATTTTTGGAGGTCAAGATCATGTATGTAAATCTTTTGCTAATGACATGAGGAATGAGTTTGAAATGTCTATGTTCGGAGAAATTAAATTCTTTCTCGAATTACAAGTGATTCAACAGAGTGATGGGATATTCATCACACATTCCAAGTACATAAAGGAAGTCTTGAAGACATTTGGCATGGAAGATGTTAAACCTGTGGGAACACCAATGGCTACTGGAAGTAAATTGACAAAGGAAGATGAAACTACAAAGGTAAACCAGACACTTTACCGATCCATGATTGGTAAACTAATGTATGTAGGTCACAGTAGACCAGATATAGCACATATTGTGGGAATTGTTGCTAGATATTATGCTAATCCTAGATAATCACACATGATTGCTACTAAAAGGATCTTAAGATACCTGAAAAAGATAGAGGATTATGGATTATGGTATCCTAAGGAAGGTAAGTTTGAGTTGAAGGTTTATACCAATGTTGATTGGGCTAGAAATGTGGATGACATAAAAAGTACCACCGGAGGAGTATTTTTCTTTGGTGAAAGACTTGTAACCTGGATAAGTAAAAAGTAGGCTTGTATTTCTCAGTCTATAGCTCAAGCAAAGTATGTTGCTACTGCTACTAATTGTTCAAACATTTCATATATCAGGCAAGTGTTGGAAGGAATGAATGAGGTAATCACTGACCCGATGATTATATACTATGACAACACAAGTGCTATCAATATTTCAAAGAATCGAGTGATGCACTCTAAGACAAATCATATATCAATTAAGTATCACTACTTAAGAGAACAAGTGCAAGAGAAGAAAGTGAAGTTAGAATTTGTTACATCCAAAGAACAACTTGTAGATATATTTACAAAGCCTCTATCGAAGGACACATTTGCATATTTGAGGACTAGACTTGGGGTCTGTCCCCTATCTATTGGTCACTAATGTGATCTAGATGTTGCATCAGCCTAATCTTATCAGATGATCACACATGTTGATGCAGAATAGTTCACACTTTGGATATTGTTCAAGGTTGTGATTAAGTTTAACGAACTAAAACAAATTGGGATATTAGTATATAAAGATACAGAGATTGTATTGGACAACGGAGAGTCACTTAGCTTCTACAAGAGATGATTATTTATTTTTTTCTTTGGCATTCTTGTCAAAGGGAGAGATAAACAATATGAAAATGAAAGGGAGAGAATGACAAAGCTGTATTTTTTTAAATGTTGTTTAGTAACGTAGTGGTTAAACATATTAAGCTAGGGAGAGCTTACACAACATTTGATTACAGAGTTGTAGAATACATATTTGGTATGTGTATGGTACACTTCATATTACTTGAGTTTCCATCAATGCCAAAGGGAGAGATTGATGAAATACAACTGATTTAGAACCTGAATGGAGAAGAATAGAGTTGAAAGACACAAAGCAGTGTTGTCGATAAATAAAGCATTCCAGTATACACCAACGGAATGTAGTGTATACCAAGCGTAGTGTTAACTGAGCTTGTGTTCACTGACACATTTCTTTGTTAAATGAGCAAAATAGAAAGGAATTAAATGATCAGTTTAGCCAATAAAGTGATGAGCTATAAAGTGTATGAAATCAAGGTAACAGATAAGGTTTGTTATGAAGATCGATGGCTAACATAATTCAAGAAGGATCTAATGGAGCAAATTGAAATGTGTTACTGACACATCAACTGAGGAAGCTTAAAGTGGCAAAATCTATGATTATGATTAAGAGGCAAAATCTGATGGAGGAAAAGAAAATGATTTACTCATCTATATAAGAGACATTGGTTTCATTGTTGAAGATGTCAGAAGAAGAAGATACTGTAGAATTATCACGTGAACAAGTTTTCATGCATTCTGATCATACTGGTTAATGAGAACCGAGCTGCAGAACAATTACCAAGCTAGAGAGAGTAATTACTGATGGATAGTAAGTTGATACAGTATTGAATCTAAAGTGGTATATTGATCAAAAAGATTTGAATGAGCTGAACATTGATCTATAAACTACAATTGAAGTTGTTTCAAGGTAGATCATCTACTGTTACATATTTAACCATTGTACACAGTCAAATCTCTTAACTGAGTGGACTATGAAAGTCTTTTGATGTTTCATTCATAGAGTGAACATTGTTATCCTATCAACCCTAGAGTGACTGTTGGTTCGATGATAACTTCTTGTCTAAAATCCTCTAACAAGGTCACACCTAACAATGTGTTTGTAACCTTTAATAGGGCTGGGTCTTCATTGACCTCACTTCAGAAGAGTGAACAATTTTGGGTTGGCGGTCCCAGGTGGTTTTTCCCTTCACAGGGTTTCCACGTTAAATCTCTTGTGTTATGTGTTGATTTTGATATTTTTTTGTTATCATACTTTGCATATTACATGTTAGATTTGATCACTAACTATTATAAATTTTAGACTGATAATCAGTAAAAACATAGACAGTAAAAATATTTTATGTTTACTGAGTAGCAGAAGTTGAAGAATTTGTCCTAGATTATACATTTTGTTTTAGGACACTGAATAAGTGATTCACCCCCCTCTCAGTTATTCTAACAACCCTCCCTGTGCTAAAGGATCAGGTGCCATGTTATAGTTCACTCTTCTTCCATTACCTCTAGGTCAATAGTAGTTTGCTTCTGCTTCTTTAGCTTGGTGCTTTTGTCCCAAGCTACAACTTCTTCCTCTGAAGGCAAGGTGTACTCTTTCAGGCTCTACAATAACTTTACCTATTTGTCCCATCTTGAATCAGTGATGGCTTTATTGTCAACAACAAATTTGGTACACTCATTTTCAATTTTAAACATGTCATCTAGAATGTTGTTGAACTTGTCAATGTCTAGGGAGCCATCATCATTCAAAAAGGCCTCCTACCTAGTCACCAACTAACCCATGCCTAATTTCCACTCCTCAATACTTATGATGTTGCCATCATATCCGTAAATTGGAGATAGATATTTACTATAGCATGGGCCAAACATGTCCATCTTGGCCTTTACCTAATTGGCCTTGCCCTTAAAGAAACCCCAAGTGGTACCAATTAACTCTATTTTTTCTCCCACTTCAACAACTATTTTTGGGATATCTGACCAATGTGGTTGTAGTAGCTCAAGATTTCCAAACAGGGCACCTGTACTAGACCATATGCTAAATAGTGGCTCTAAAATAGCCACATCATCATTTACACTTTCATTAATCTTTTGTAACATAGTGTATAAGCTATGGACCGAGTCCATTTTCCCTTTGATTATTTCACATCTATGTTGTCTAATGTCAGAGAGGGCCTTTAGGGCTATATCTAGCTTGTTCTTCTCTTATTCTTCTCCTACCTCAACAAGAACCTCTGCATCTGATTGCACTACAGCTTCAAGTTGTAGGACTAGAGTAGGAGTTGCTTTAGATGCTTCTTCAAGCTTAACCTTTATTTCTTCAAGCTCATCCTCCAGTGCCTTGATTTTAATCTATCTTTTCTCTCTGTCCTTTGCTAGAACCATGGCATCATCAAATAGTTTTCCATATCGGTCTGACAACTAAGCAATTTTAGCCTCATTCAAGTGGGAAAAATGTGTCACTTCTTTTGACACTTCATGGTCACTGGTGTTTTGAAAAATCTAAATGATCTTGTTTCCTTCCATCTTTTCCTCTTTGCTAACCAAGGAAGGCTTTTGAGTCCTTGGGGCAAGAGACCACATTGCCAAAGCCTAGGATTTAGTGTCATATCTACTCCCTCTTATTATTTCACCTATTTGGGCCTCATAGGATAGACTTCCCTCTGGTTGCCTTCTAATCTAATCAATGATGAAAGCTAATGTTAAATCCCATTCTGGTACCAATAACATTCCACTGGATTTAACTAGTTTCCTATCTTCCTCAATAGAGATGTTTTCTAACTCAGGGTCATATTCAACTAGTGGTTTCAGAGCTTCACCTCTAGGATCAACACCCTCAGTCATTGATTTGGCTATTTCTTGTTGTCTTTTCCATATCAAGAAGTTCTTAAATTTCTCACTCTTGATGAATTGATCATCATTGAGAAATTCTTCTTGATATGTTTCTCATTCAGCTTTGCAAAGTAGGAATGACAATTCTACTTCTTCTTTTGTAGCCACCCTTTTTCCTTCTCTGATGCTCTTCCTCATATGGTGATAATATGACCTATCACCAGGTACTAGGGTTGCAACCCTATAAGTTTGCTTCTTTTGTTTCTTTCCTTTTGAAGGCTCTCCTTCCTCAATTATATATTTCTTCTGAGGAGGTTCTGAAACATCCTCTGCCTCAAGGGAATCCTGGTCAATATCAATAACAAGAGGCTCATTGATTTGGGGTGAGCTATCTCCTTCCTATGAGTTGTATTATTCATAATCAGAAGAAGAATAATCCTTTTTTACCTCTTGCTTCTCTTCAAGCTGGGCCTCCAATTGGTTTGATAGGGTATCATATATATCCCCCATTTCATCAATTCTTGTCAAGTAGGGGAGGTTTGGGAAAAATCCTCCAAAGGCAATTCTAGCCTTTCTGATTTGAGCTTCCAAATTCAACAAGTCATAGAATTTGGTAAGTCTCTTTCCTATCTCATCTTCGTCTAGCATGTTTCTAACTACATCTTCTTCATCACATCCCTCATGGTCTCTAATAGTACCAATGTGGGGGATAAGCAATTTCCTAGCATTCTTAATAAAGTCTTCAGAATCCACATATATGTATATAGCAAAAGCAATCTTGAAATGATTTAGCCACATGCTAATCTATGGCAATTCTCTCTTCCCAATAAGAAAACTAGCCAATTTGAACTATCGGGGAGTAAAAGTTCCTTTCTTATGTAGAGTCAGGTGCTCCTTATTAGTCCATAGCAGTTGCCAAAGAAATTCTAGCTGAGCAACCCTTGGTGGCACATGTTTTGGCAGTATATGAGGGGGCTGTGGGAAACCATAGAATCTAATCAATGTATAGTTCTAGCCCAAATAGAAATCACCCCAATTATGGCCCTTTTTCCATTTGTCAACAAATTATTTAGGTCTGAGAAGCCTGAGCAACCTAATAGGAAGCCTCATGATGTCTGTCCCCATTAGGTTCAAGATTGGATTAACAATCCAATTTTGAAAACCACCAAAATCATTTTCATTCAAGGTGTAGTTCCACACCCTCAACCATAGTTGCACTTGATTTGGCTATCCCTCAAACATTGTCCTTGGTCTCAGCATGTGCACATCCAAATTATCAACATTGTAGTATAAAATCAAATGCATCAACATACAATAATGCAATAATTTGATTGGATTCTTCTTTGCATTGATGCATATCGAACACTTATGCATCCCATCAATTACATATTGAATGTAATCGTAGTCTATGTTGGCATGTGAGTTTTGTATGTTCAAGACTATCATCAGCAAATTAGTTGGAAATATTTCTTCATCTCCATCTACCCACAAAACATGACATAACCCATATGCAAGATATTTTATATAAAAATGAAGGGATTTAAACTCATAAGGAGCTTTCATATGTGCAGGGAGAGGGGCAACATATTTACCAGTCCTAGGCATGCGACAGGCAATGTAGGTCTTCACAAGCTCAACTTGCTTGACATATTTCTCTTTCTCTTTTCCTAGGTCAATCTCAATAGATGATGAGTATAAACCAAAATCTTTCATGAAGGATCCCCTATCAAGAGTAATTAGGGTTGATTGGTCACCTTTCCTAATTGTCTTAGACATAGGATCATAATTTGTAGCTAACTCAAACATCAGGTCAACATCGACAAAAACATCAGGAACTATTAGCTTTGCCATGCTTAGAGTCCATGCATTGCAGATTGGGATAGACCTAAAATGATTATTGTAGAAATAATTGAAAAGCATGAAACTAGAGCAAGAAGGGGATTAGGATCCCTACAGTTTGACAAGTCATCGATGAAAACTTCATCACTTGCCTTCTTTTTCTGATTAGAACCAAGTAGCAACTCAATGAATTCTTCGAAAAAAATTGGGTTTACCCTTCTCCTCATCACCCTGATATTTTTCTCCCTCACTAGATGAGGCTCGACTTGACTCAGGTTGACTCATCTTGTAATTTATGATGAATACTCTTGGCTCTAAAAAAAATTTTTGCACACTTACACACTGCAATAGCTCTAAATTTCACAATTGCTCTCTGAAAGACTGATAAGTATAAATGTGTGGACATGCTATCTATATATTATTGATCAATGAATGCGTAAAGATTGCCAAGATTGTAGAATATATATCCCAATTCACTTCAACATTCACTCTTACATAACACCAAATTCAAATCAGAGCTAGCCGTAAGGTGAGATGTTGATAGGTTTCATTTAAAACTTGGAAAGTAAGTAAAATGAATGATTACTGTGTAATTGCTTTAAAGCCCTCGAAAAATGATAAAAACCCTCACTTGACATCTGATTGGAAAGTCTATGTACTTTTTCCATCTTGGTAGAGTACCTTTCTACGTCAGAACAACTCTTTTTCTTTATCATTTATGAGAACTTAACCTCGCTCAATCTGGAGATTCAGCGACTGAAGAATTCTCATGATCTCAAAATACTTTTCTTAACTGTGGTTACTCCTTGCGAATGAGCGAATGAAGCTTTCGCACAATCTCTAGATCTTTAACTTAACTCATATTTGATTGCGATATCCAGTGACTGAAGCTTTCACACAATCTCTAGATCTTTTCTTTAACCTCAGTTGTATCATGTGATTTTGTGAACACTACATTCACACAATCTCAAAATTTTTTACCTAACTCAAGCTTGATCACACAAATCAGCGACAACTGTATTCACATAATCGCTAGACACCATCACTAACCCTGGTTATATCATGCAATTCAGCAAAATGCCTTTATCGCCAAGTCACTAGATATTCTTCTTAACCTTAGTTCAATCCTGAGATTAAACATCATCTATTGATCTTCATCATTATCCACACCCCTTGTTGAATCACTGAAAGTTTTAAGACTTAACCGTTTCATCATGAGATTAAGCGAATACCTTGAGTTGCTTGATCGTTGAATGGGAGAGAACTTTTATCTTGTTACCTTTTACTTTTTCATTTAATTGCTAGATGTAAAGTTACTGACCGCCAGCTTTACATGATTAAGAGAATACCTTTAGTCATTGAATCACCAAACAAATTACCTTAACTATCAATCATTCAGAGAATACACGATTGAACAAACTATCACCCTTTTATAAGCTTGTCACTAAATTGCCAGATGTTTCATACTTAACCATTTGGGACTTAGAGATTGGGTGAACACCTCTTTTTCCAGGCCGTTGACTGTTAATTCACTAACCGTTGAAATCAAATGATCATGTGAAAGACCGTTGCGTTGAATTGCTAAATGTTTTACTAAGGACAATCTTTAACCCAAGATTAAATAATAACCGTCGATCTTGGATTTCATCAACGGTTGTCACTGAGTCACCAAATACTTCAAAGCTTCACTGTTGCATCAAATGGATGGGTGATAATCGCTACACTAAATTGCTGGATGTTTAGGGAAAACCGCTAGGAATCATGCAATCTGGAAAAAATACTATTGTTGAACCACTAGATGACTTCATTAACTTCCAACCATATATGGAGATCACGCAACTACATAAAATACATTAAAAGCCTTGATCGTGTTGCTTATTCACTGGATTAACAAGGACTTAACAATTTTATTACAAGATTCAATGAACACAAGGGAGGATGAATAACCATGTGCTCATTTGGGAAATTAAGTGCCCGAAAAAGTAACATGAAATCATAAGGTCTAGGGCACACTTAAGAACATTTTCAAAGATAAAAACCCTACCAAGGGCCAAAAGATGTAGGACAAGGATTTGCAAACATTTTTTCACATGATTCTCTTGAGATTCAAACCTTAATTGGACAATTTATTGCAAATACACAAATTGAAAAATACACGGGAATGATTCGGATATCAATCAAGGACAAGAACTGACTCCTCAGAAAACCTAAAATTTACTCCAATAGTGGCTCTATCTGAGGATGGTTGAATGCAAGTTCATAGCAAGTAACCTAGAATCTCTGGGTGGCAGACCAAACAAAAACACTAACCTACTATGAAAATCAAACACACAACTAAAGAAAACATACCTATACATATATTACAGGGCTATTGTGCATGAAAAATATTAGAACTTGAATTGAAGAAAAATTTCAAAAATTGTCCATGCATTGGCAATTCTTGTTCTTTACCATCTAATTTTTTTAGAAAATATGAATCCTTTCCATGTATCTGATGAATGAGATAAGGACACAACCATAAAGATTCAATTTTTTTATGCTTGCCCTTATCTTCAGCCCTGGCATTCCATTGAAGGACCAAATCACCAGGCTGGAAATTTTTGATAGTAGCTCGTTTGTCAAAGAGATATTTCATCTTTTGTTGTAGTCTTATATTTTCTTTTTGAATCTCTCTTCTCGTTTCATCCAATTCAATCAATTTGACCATTCTATCTTGTAAAGTATCACATATCTCTAATCCTTCATCTTGTATAACTTGGTAGATAGGCAAAAAATTATTCACATGTAGCCTGGACTTCATACCATATACTAGCTCAAAAGGAGATTTACTTGTAGCCCTTTTTTCTATAATCATGTCTACCCATAATGCCAATTTCAATTTTGCATGCTAGGTTCTTTTATTCTTTTTTAAAGCTTTCTTCAAGATTTGCAAAATTCTCTTGTTGCTTAATTCTTCTTGTCCATTAGCCTGTGGATGGTATGGGGATGAATATGAAACATTTATGCCCATTTCTCAACAAAATCAGTGAATTCTTCTGACCTAAAACACATGGCATTATCCATCACTAGTTTTATAGGTACACCAAATCTAGTCACTACATTATTCATCAAGAATTCAATTACCACTATGCTTGTATCTTTCTTAGTTGGGGTTGCTTCAATCCACTTAGTAAAATAATCAATAGCAACCAATATCCAAATATGTCCTCCACTATATTTTTTTGCAAATTCTCCAATAAAATCAATACCCCACATGGCAAAACAAGCCTCTGCAACCACTGGGTTTAACAATAATACTCTTGAAAACTTCAACTTATTTGAGAACCTCTGCCTTGGCTCACACCTCCTAACAAATGAATGAGTGTCCTTAAAAAGGACATACCAATAATAAGCAGCTCTTAGAATTTTGTGAGTTGTTGCTCTGGCTAAATGATTCCCTCCACATAGTCCTGAGTGCATTTCATTTAGAATTTTCTCACATTTCCCTTTATCCAAACATAAGAGAAATATTCCATCATTATCCTTCCAGTATAAGTCATCATGTAACAATACATATCTTTGAGCCTATAATTTGAGGCTCCTCTTCCTATTATCATTCAAACCCTTTGGGAAACTAGCATTTTTGAGAAAATGCACAATGCTAGTAACTGTTCCTCCACTTATGGAGACATTGTTTAGTTGAACCAGGTTCATATTCTCTTATGTCATTAATTTTGCAAGTCCCAAGCCTCTAACCAACTTGGTTATATGAAGCTCCAAGTCAAACTCTTAGATTCTATTAATCCACTTACATCTTTTCCATGTGACCTCACTTTGTACCAAAATATCCTTTACTGTAGCATGAGGAACATATGCATTTACCTTAGTACAAACCAGATAAGGTCTAAAAGCCTTAACCACCTTTACGAATGCATAAGCCTATTTTTCCGTTAGCTCATAATTTAGCTCAGCTAATTGCAATGAATTTCTAAAGCAAGCAATGGGATGCTCAACTCCCTCCCCATCCTTTTGTAATAGAACTGTTGCAATAGTGTGAAAAGATGCAAAAGAAAACAAGGAGAGAGGTTTAGAATAATCAAGAGATATTAAAACTAGGGCATCTTGGATTGTTTTTTTAATCTTTTCAAAAGATTCTTGTGCTTCCTGACTTCAGTCAAATCTTACATCCTTTTTTTGAATCTTGATTATAGGCTTGACCAACTTTGCAAAGTTAGCAATGAATCTCCTAACAAAATTGATATGTCCAAGGAATGACTGTACACCTTTAAGGTTTTTAGGAGAAGGGACCCTTTTAATTGCTTCAACTCTTTCAGGATCAATTCTTACTCCTTCTTTGGACACTATATGCCCTAATGGATTCCCTTTAGTAATACAAAAATGACATTTCTTAGGATTTAATGATATGCCAAACTCTAATTCTTTGACTAGGACCTTCTCTAAGTGACTAAAATGGTCATTAGCTCTCTTAGAATAAGCATTCAGATCATCTTGATATACCTCCATGAGAACATTGATAAGATATTTGAAAGATACATCCATTTCCCTTTGAAAAGTTTCTCCGCCATTTTTTAAACTAAAAGGAATACATACATATACATAAGTTCCCCAAGGAGTAGTAAATGTTGTTTTGAACTACTCTAATTCTTTAACCAGCACCTAGTTATATCCTAAGAAACCATCCATCATGGATAACAACTCACAATCAATCACTCTATGAAGCATAACCTCCATATTAGGCAATCCATAGGTGTCCTTTAATGAAGCAACATTTAGGTTCCTGAAATCTACACATAGCCTTATGTCACCATTATTTTTCCTTACTGGTACCAAGTTAGAGACCCAAGATGAATGCCTTATGGGCACAATAATGCCAGCATCCCTTAACTTGGTCAGTTATGTTTGCATGTTAGTGGCCAGCAAGGGGTTGATAGGCCTTTATTTTTGCCTAAAAGGTTTGGTATCTTATTTTAAAGGAATTTCATGCTGAAACAAGTCTGCCCTATATGCTTTGAGGTCATCATAAGACTAGGAAAATACATGCTTATACCTTTTTAGCAATCTTATTAAATTGGCTCTCACCTCCCTACTCAGCTTCTTTCCAATATACACCAACTGAGGGGATGTCTTTGATCCTAGGTTTATCTCTTCTAAATCATCAACCTTAGTATTGGACTTTTGTGACATGTAATTATCATTTATTTTGAACATGCATTCTAACTCAACTAACCCCTTAGGAATATGGTTGGAAGCTAGCTGAACAATTTCATTTCCCAAGATACATTCTTTTCTATCAACAACCTCCTAATGGGCATTAAAATCAATCTTTTGTCCATCATACTGATCCAAACCTTGAATAAACCTAAGGATATCATTGTCATCCTCAAAAACTTGCCAATTATAAATATTGTCAGGCATAACAGGTCTACTTTTTACTTCTAACATTGATACACCAGAAAGAGTGACATCATTATTCTTTAAAGAAACATTTACAAGGAAATCTACCATGATATTTTTTGACCTTTCCACCCAGAGAATATTGAAAGCATCAAATAATTCTATTCTATCCCAGACAACATATCTATACAATTTAAGTCTGTCATCCTTGGCAGCATACTTAGATCTAATCTGAGCAATGATTAATTGGGAATCTCCATGAACTTTCAAACATTTTATACCATGTTTTATGGTAATATCTAATCCCAATATCCAAGCCTCATACTTAGTAGTATTATTAGTGCACTAGAAGGTCAACAGAAAGGAGTATTTAAAAGTAGTACCTGATTTGGATATAAGAAATACACCAGCTCCTAAGCCTTCTTTAGAGCATCATCCATCAAAGTATAGTTGCCATAGTCCATCTTGCTATAATAGAAGCTCATCAAAAATTGGATCAGTATTTTTAAGTTGTGGCATAATTTCCTCAACCATAAAATTTTCCATGTCAATGTCAACACAATAATTTAGATCTTCAGGTGCTACCATTTTAATCATGATAGAAAAGCGAGGCTCTCTGTACAACTTTACCTCAATATCATTTACAGGTATTGTAGCATATGACATATCCAATTACAATTTTCCTCCCACGGGTACTACTCATTGTCTTGACAGTAGCATACCATAATGAGGCTTGGTATCAACTACAACTACATACATCTTATAAGTAGCCTCAGGGAATGCAAAAATCCTTACTTTTATTCCCACCAAGGTTCGTACCACAAGAACTGCTCTGTTATCCATGGTATAACATCTGCCATTGGATGTATCAAATTGAAGTCCTACCTCTTTCATAACATGATAGGGCATCATAATAGCTACAGCACCAGAGTCTATCATGCAATTTTTAAGCAACACATTATTGACAATTAAAGTGACATAGAATGGGTCAATGGAAGATGGCGCTTGAGTCACAATATTTCCAACACAAAAGTTAGAAATTTGTTTAGTCACCTCAGGACTATCCACTGACTTTCCCTTTTCTAATACAATAGGGATATCTCCTTGTTCATTTATCAAAGCCAAGGCAACTACCTTATGCTCTTTTATGTTTAACATTTCCAACAAGGGGATTGAGACCTTCATTTGAGACAAGGCATGTCTCATGTTAAAAGTTGGGGGATTAGTAGAAAGATCAGATAAGTCTTTTCCCCTGCCAACCTTTTTGTTTCTCTTTTCTATGGTAACTTCCTCATTATTTTTTGCATTCTGAACAAGAATGGGCTCTTCTTTATTTTTGTTACCACTTTTTCCTTTAATAGCATTTGGTTTAGGAGAAAACTTATTCTAAGGATCATCTTTAATAAAAATTGACCTTGGTATTCCTTGATAAGTATCTACTCTTCTATTTCTCAATTTATATGAGGATCTGGCCTAAGAGATGGCAACCAGAGTTAAAGTCCCGATTTCTTCCTTACTCGACTTTCTCCAGCGAGCACCACTTAATTCTAGTATGATCACAATTGGCTTGAAAACATCATTGTCAAACTCATCTTTATCAGACGGGGTAAAAACTTGTTGCTCATGTCTTGGGAAATTTCTTCTCTTTTGGTCAACATCAGTAAGTATTTCCTCATCTTATGAAGATGAAAATTCTTCCACCTTTTTAGTGGTAAACATGTTAACTATAGGCATTTCATATCCTTCATGATCTCCTATATGTGGGTATTCTACTTCTTCTTCCAAAGCTTGGGCCACAACACACTGATAAGGTGAGTGAGGCATATTACAAGCCACACACCACTGAAAAGTTTCTACATTAGGTGCTGCATTTTTCTTTAAAGGGTCAAGGGTATCCCTTCCCTTTTGAGTTTCATGTGTATCAAAAATAGGCTTCCCATCCTTCCAATTTATCTTGTAGGGTTGATCATGTAGCCTAGGGAATCTTTCTTGCCTCTGATATAGTGGTCTATTGTCCTGAAAACCTCTCCCACCCTTCTCTAATATGGTAGAAAGATCTTTGACAACATTGGCTAACTTGTCAACCTTGACATCTTCCTTGGTTGGTCTTGCAGCATGTGGTTTGGTTTCTTTCCACAATCTTCCTTCATCCCTCTTGTACATTTGACTAGATTATTTCCTATTACTCTCAATGTTTATTGCTAACTTAAAAACATCTCTCAATGTACATGGGCTTTTGTCAATCAAGAGATAAGACATTTTACCATCCAAAGCATTAAAAAAATATGGTTGAGCAAACCTCATCATCCAATCTCAGGACTTAAAATAATTTGTACATGGCATGTAGGAAAGCAATTTTCCTCTTCATCTCATATGCACCAGCCTCTAATTCTGACTTTTCTAATTGGATAGCCAAATCCTCTTTGGCCCTTCTAGCCTTCTCCAATTCTAAGTTGGCCTGAGAAATATAATTAGGAATAACATCATTCCTTTTGGATTCATTTATGCTTATTTCCACCACCTTTTGTTTTCCTTTTACAGATGCATCTGTAGTGTTAGTTCTAAGATCTTCATTTCTTTTAATCTCTGATGGATGCAACTACCTTAGGATAGGGCCTTCACCCTCAAACTCATACTTTCTAGGAGTTGGCTCATTGTTACTAACTTGTTGCCTCAAAACACCCATATCACCAAACAAATCACTGTCTAAACCCTTAAATTCCCAATTTAGATTTTTTTCTTTGAGCTCATTATTCTTTGTCTTTCTCATGAGTTCTTGTCTCTCCATGAGTAACTCATAAATTTTCTTCTCTCTCTCTTTTCTTTTCTTGGCAATTTCTAATAATTGTTCCCGCTCTTTTTTCCTCAAAGCTATAACTTCTTCCCGCAACTTCTTAGAATCATGAGAAGTAGTCTCGACAGAAGAGGTTTCTCCTATTTGGTCTAAACTTTCACATATAGGGAAGAACCCTCTATCTATGAATTCATCTTCGTGAGGAGGACTAACTAAATCAGGGTTCATTCTTCTAAGAAACTCAGGGTTTTCAGAAAAGAGGGTGTTGGTTCCTCAAAATGGATTTTACACTCAAAGAGACACCAGTATGCCTAAAGATAGATTTTAAGGGAAGGTTAATTCCAAATGTGGTGAGGTCTATTAGGCAACTAGACCAACTATATGGACAAGACTAACCTCTACACTTCTGGCTCTACAAAACCAAGGAGGGTGCTCCTAATCTAGTAACAAATAACACCTTTACAACTTTAAAATGGATTGAACAAAGAAGATGATAGCAAGAAAGTACTAAATGATAGCCAGTCATTCATTGACTCTCCATTTCTATGGTGAACAAAATGGCCTTGTGACCTCAAGACTTTGAGGGATTTTGGGATTGGTAATGATTAATATTGATAGGATATAACACACCATATCAGACACATTATTGAAGAATTTACTTGCTTCTGACCAGTGCCTTATCCATTGGGCCAGATCTCTATTGTAGAATAGAATACATAATCCAACTACTAATCTTCATCATAGATCCAAGCCGTAAATATAAAAACCCAAACCCACACTGCTTACAACCATCCTAGTGAAAACCTAATGAATCTATGATTCATCTAGAGCATCATTTAATATTATCCTAAATCAGAACTAGAGAATGATAGCATATGCATGGATAAAACTCCATACAATGAATTAGAAAATTCAAAACTCATAAGATGGACACAGATGGAGAGAAATGAGAAATGATATTTATATTAAGTATGAGGATCATGCATCTGTATACACCTGCTTCAAGATCTAAAACCAATTTGATAATATGCAAAAGACCAGAAGCTTTCCTTTGCTATAATAATACCATCTAATACAAGAATCTGCTACATCCTAGACTCAAAACTTGGAAACAAAAATCATTCAAGTCCCGGTCCTTCTAAATGATCCAAGAAATCCTTTTATAGAACAAGGATTGCAAAAAAGCTATAGATCACTTAGGAAAATATCATAGATAAGACAAAGGACACAAAGCCCACAAAGATTGCATTCAGTTGCAATTTTCAAAAGTGTACGTTAATTTGAGTGCCAAGTCTTCTGCAACAACTTCCAAAAATAGTTCAAACCCTGCCAAGTGTTGCCTTTTCATTTGTGACTTCATACAGAATATTCCTTGCAGTATGCTTTTATTAAGGATTTGGGGAAGTTCCACCTGTTGTGATCTTAGTGAGTGCTTATTCTATTTGTTTGCTCCAAGGAAGAAACATCTTTCCCAGAATTGTAAACCTCTTTACTGGGCCAAAGAAAATGTAACCACCTCATCCTTCCTTTCTGTCAAAATATCTAATTAATTTTCATCTATTGAAAAATCTTATTTTGGGCTTCAAAGTGCTCCCCATAACCATCCTTGGAATAGAAAAATTCATTTCAGCTTATCATTTCTGGTTCACTATATCAAACCCTGTAGAAAACCCTTAATCAATTTGAAAATCTAGCAACAACGACTAATTGATTAGTTTTTAAAATGTGGTCATTGATTTTTATCTTTCTTGGCACATTGGGTGGTCCTTATTAATCGACAACAGTCAATTAAGCTTTGAAAAATATCTGGCCACATCATCTTTTCCTTCGGCGACCAATCAAAAATGAACACCTCATCATACCTAGCACTATCTTTATCTTAACCATGGCAAGCACCTTAACCCTAAGTCATTAAAATATTACACGATTGAAGGCTTTGCTAGGTCTCGAAACATTTTACTTAACCCAAGCTCAGTCTGGAGATCACACGAACAAAGCATTCACATGATCGCATAATCTTTTCTTGACCTATGGTTTCATCTAATGAACTAGTGACCATCATCCGATCTATCTGTATCAACGGCCCACACTGAGTCTAAAAGTCCTTTATCCTAACTCAACCTTTCATTATGAGATCTTGCGACTGAAGGAACTCATGATCACTAGAACTTGGCATTAACCCTAGTTCTATCTTGAGATCACACGACCAAAGCATTCTCGTGATCACTGAATCTTTTCTTGACCCCTGGTCACATTAAGAGAATACACGCCAGCCATTGATCCTATCTCCATCTATGATCCTCATTGATTACCCAAAGCTTGGTCTTAACTCAACCTGGATCTGGAGATTAAGCAACTGATGATTTCTCATGATCTCTTAACATATCACTTAACCCCAATTTGGTCTGGAGACTCAGCGACCAAAGCATTCACGTAATCTATTGAATTTCACTTAACTCATGGTTTTATCGAGAGATCACATGACCACCATCCAATCATATCTATATCCATGGCCCATGTTGAATCTCTAAGCCTTTCACTTAACTCATCTTTTATCTAGCGATCCAGTGACTGAAGAGTTCTTGTGATCGCTCAATCTTTTCTTGACCCTAGTTAGATCATGTGAATAGGTGAACAAGCATTCACTAGATCACCAAATATTTTCTTAACCCTGAGTTTTATTATGAGAAAAAATTCCAGTCATTGATCTAGATCATCATCTATGGCCCTCGTTGAATGGCTGAATGTTAGCATACTTGACCACTTGAATTGGAGATTCAGCGATTGAAGCAATCCTTAACTGCTCACTAGATCACTGAATGTTTGGCCACTAACTGCCAAGATTAGGAGAACATGCAAACACTCAGTCGCTAAATCATTGAATAAAAACTTAACTACCTAGGCTTAGAAAATAAAACATGTGCACACTAGAGCATGCACACACCTAAAACTATCCTTGACTAAGTTCACAAGCCATAATACATCATAAATTTTCTTCGCTGACCAAAACAAGTTTACAGTAGGGCATAGCAGTTTCACAAGGCTTTGCAAGGATGAAGACCATTTTCTAAGATTTTGGCAATGACAAGATAATGGTCTAACAATGGCTCTATCTAGGGATGTGTGCCCCTTGTGGGTATGTAGAGAATTTAGAATCTTTGGCAGAGAAGACCACTCAACAAGAAAACAAACTTGTTGATCTTTCTCTCTTCAAAAATAGGGAATCTTTATTGAAAGAAATACGCCACATAACTGAAAGAAAACAACTATACAATGAGCACACTAATTACAAATGGCCCAAAGCCATCAAACTAAAATCATTGTTTACCTTTGTCAAACATATGATTTTCATCCCCATATGAGACTAGCCATCTAAAAATATCATGATAATTTTGCTACCTACATAGGTGGACATTCCTAGGCTAAAAGATAATTTTGTATTTGTTATAGCCCACATTCTTTTGGTCATTATCACCATCATTTTCATATTCCAAAAAATATGGAATTTTTGTTACCTCTTCTTGAGGACTAGAAATATAACATTCATCTAGTAATGAATTAGAATATAAAACACAATAGTCATCATGCATCACTAGAAACTCACCTGGCTAAGAAAGAACGGGATCCTCAGATTTATCTCCATGAGATGATTCAACCACTAAGTAACTTGGTTCCTCAAGGATGTGTTAGCCCATTTTCCTGAAAAATGCAAAATTTGATGAAAATGGCCTATTCCTTGCAAAACCTTAGAAAATTGTCTTGCCCTGGCTGCAACTTGTTTTGATTTGTGAAGTAGATGTATCAAGTTTCATGGCTTGCACCCTTAGCCAGGGTAGTTCATGATGTGTCCAAGCTCCAGTCAAGAGTGCACATGCTAAAATGCAAAAAAAAGTGAGATATACTAGTTTTAAGGTCTGAGAAATAGGGTTTATCCATGTCCAAGGTTTCAAAATCTATCTAAATCCAGAAAAACCCTAGCCTTTTCTATTTCTTTGTTACCTTTTTTGGGCCACTTGGATCCCCTTTATGCACATGTTTTATTTCCTTGGTGGGTTGTTATCTTTCTATTCGACGATCTGGTGATTGTGGTGTTCGCGTATTCTCCAAGTCCTAGCGGTCAATGGCTTGACATCTCGCGACTTGGTGAATGGTTATTGTTCCCTTCAGTCATTGAATCTCTAGATATCTAGTCAAGGTAGTAATCTTTCAAAGATTAAATGAGAACCATCCGATGATGCTCAGATCAACAGTATTTGTGTGTTCTCCAGATGTGACTCGGGTTAGATAAAAGATTCAGTGATCACAAGTTTTCTTTAGTCGCATGATCTCATGATCCAAGTTGAGTTAAGACAAGGTTTTGAGTGGTGAATGAGAACCATTAATGCAGATTTGATCAGCGGCCAGTGCTAGTTCTCTAGATTAAACCCAGAGTAAGGAAAAGACTCAATGATCACGTGAATGCCTTTGTTCGCATGATCTCTAGACATAACCCAGGTTAAGATAAACTTCTAGTGATTAGGTGAAGTCTTTGGTCATGTGATCACCAGATAGAAGATGAGTTAAAGGTAAAGACTTGGAGATTAGATTTGGGTCGTAGATGAAGGTGGATCGGGCTGTGATCATGTGTTCCCTTGATGGAACCTAGGGTTAAGGAAATGTTCAGTGATCATGCAAATGCCTTTGTTTGCGTGATCTCTAGATAAGAACCCAATTAATTAAAAGGTTCTTAGATCTAGCGACTGCCTCATTCGAGTGTTCTCATGATCAAGGATGAGTTAAGTAAAAGACTTGGAGACTCAGCATGGACCATTGATAACCACAAGATCTAATGGTGGTTGCTTGTTCTCTAGATGATACCCAAGATTAAGGGAAATGTTCAGAAATCAAGCGAATGTAGTGTTCACTTGATCACTTGATCAAACCAAGGTTAAGTAAATTGTTTAGTGACTTGGAGATTGCTTTAGTCATGTATTCTCCAGATCTAGTGTGGTTAAGACTTGTCGCGGGTCAGATAAAGATAAAGGTGGGTCTGTTTGCCAAGTCATGATGAGGTGCTCAATTTTGATTGGTTGCCAAGAAAGGTTGACATGGCTAAGTATTTTAAAAGAGGCTAATTGATTTTTGCCAGATTTTGAAGACCATTTGATGTGTCGGGAAAAGAACAGGATCAACAGTCGTGTTTTAAACTTGATTGATTAACCATTGTTTTTCAAAATTTAAAATATTTTGCCAAGGTTTTGAGTTGGTGAACCAGAAGTGAATTTTTTTGAATCATTTTTATTTTCCAAGGACGGTTGTAGGTGAAGAATTGGTGAACAAGATATCAGGTAGCTGCCCAGATCAGAGTTGTTTGCCTGAAAAGCCATACTAGTTAAATACAAAGGACTGATACTTTGAGAAAGGTGGCCAAGGGTATTGTTTATTCAACAAGAAGAGGCTGATTAAGATATTTTGGCAACACCTGGCAAAATTAGAACTATTTTTAGAAACTGTTGCAGAAGACTTGGCGCTCAATTTAACCTACACTTTTGAAAATTTCAACTAAGTGCAATCTCTAGACGCTTTGTGTCCTTTGTCTCATCTAGGTAATCTTTGATACTATTAAAGCCATCCCAATCTTGTGGCATCCTTTTCTTGAGGATTCCAAGATGGCTTTTTATATATATAGTGAGTTCTAGGAATTTTAGGTGGTGATGAATTTTTTAGTGTAATAGACATTTTTGCATTAGTATTTTGGTTCTAAGGAATCTTAGTTTTTGAATGTATTGATATAGAAGATTGGTTAATGAAAATATACTAAAATTCCTTGTATATGTTTTATTGTCTTCATGTATGGATTTGATTTCTTTGTGCATTTAATCTGTAAGGCAGTTTTAAAAGCATCATTCTAAAAGGTAGATAGTGGGGTTGAATCTCAAGTTTCTTTCAAGGGAAGGGTAATTCTTGAGTGAGGTCTCAGAGATTTCAATATTTGTGCATGGATTTGATGATATAGTGTATACATGAGAGGGTAATTTGTAAGGCATATTATCTAGGTTTTGGGGTTATTTGAATTAGAAAGTTTTCTATAGATGTATGTTTGTTGACTCTGATGCCCTAGGATTTGGAACTAGTCATTGCTTATGTTGCACTGTTTCACCATCTTACCAAAATGAATAATGATTTACTTTAAAGTTTTGCTAGAAGTTATATGTTTACATCTGTATCAAGCATACAGATAACATTTGTGATATTTGAAGAATTGAATCTGATAGGCAATACTCGCCTGTAGCTTAGAGCTCAAAGTGAAGAAGGATTTGAAATCCTTAATACCTTAGTGTTTACTACTGATAGATGCATTTATTGGGACTACAAGAGTTAAAAATCAGAGGCTTTTTTATTAGTTTTTATCATGTGCAGTTTTAGGTGCTAATAAAATTGGCGACTCTATTGGAGATTTTAAAATATTTCTGCAATAAAGCTTGTTATAGTTTTCTGTTGATTGTTTATTGTTGTATTTGAAGACTAGTTTATAAATATATCCCCACAAGTGTGTGGGTGGTGACTCTAAAATTTGTGATTACCAGTTGTTGGTTAAGCATAAAGAAATTTATTTAGGTATCTTGTCAAAGTTACTATGAGTAGACAAAGATACACTAGGTCATACTATAAGGATCATCTAGAAAATAATGTTGGTGATGAGCTCCATACACCTACTAGAAAGTAATGGTCTAAAAGAGGTATGTTTAACCATAGTTCCCCTAGACCATCTAATAAGTGTGTTCCAACACCTATCCCAAGAGAAACCCCCTCTTTTTCTAAAAATCCTGAACTCCTTAGAAGAATGAACCCTGAGTCAATTAGTCCTCCTCAAGAAGATCAATTCATAGATATAGGATATTTTCCTGTGAGTGAAAATTTAGACCAGAATGAAAAGACCTCTATTGCATGGATTATTTCTCATGATTCTGAGAAGTTGTGGGGTGAAGTCATAGCTTTGAGAAAAAAGGATCAGGAACAATTGATAGAAAATGCTAAAAGGAGAGGAGTAGGAACAAGAAAAATATGAGTTGCTCATGGAGAGACAGGAGCTCATAAGAAAGACAAAGAAAAATGAACTTGAGGCTGAAAGTCTGAATCAAAGATTTAAGGGTTTAGACTCTGAGATTTTTGGTGATATGGAAGCTTTGAGACAAAAGGAAAATATTAATGGTCCTAATCCTAATAGGGATGAATTTGAGAGTGGAGGCCCTGTCCTGAGACAATTGCATCCATAAGAGATCAAAAGAAATGAAGATCTCAAAAATAATGTGAAAAATGCATCTGACAAGGGAAAGCAAAAGATAATTGGGATTAGCATAAATGAACCCAAAAGAAATGATGCTATCCATAATACAATATCTTAGGCTAGCTTAGAAGTAGAAAAGGCTAGAAAGGCCAAAGAAGATCTAGCTATCCAATTAGAGAAGTTGGAATTAGAAGCTCCTGCAGATGAGATAAAAGGAAAGATTTATTTCCTACATGCCAATATGAATACTGCTGCTACTAGCTTAATCCCTATTACTGGTGGGAAAATACCACAGAGCCAACCATGTGGTCCTATGCTAAATCTCCAAGCTTTAGGACCCAATCAAATGGTCCAAGGACCAGTTTAGAATACAAATCCATCAGCCCCTTTGGCTAGTCTTCCTATGGGAAATATGTCATGTCAAAATGTTGGAGGAGTGGGAGCACAAGTTCCACCAAACTTTCAAAGGAGACCAGTTCACCTGAACAGATATCCACCATTGTTCTTTGATGGTATCCCTAGTCAGCCGAATGCTATCCCTAATGAGGTAAGAGACAAGATCCCTAAATTCACTGGAGATAATGTAGTTACATGTGAAGAGCATCTTAAATATTTTTCAGATAAGATAAATGACTATGAAATTGAAAATGAAGATGTGATAATGAAACTCTTTATTCAGTCATTAGAGGAAGATGCTAGGGATTGGTATAGAAGTTTGTCTCAAAATAGTATTACTTCATGGGAAGAATTTGTAAAAGGTTTTAAAGAACAGTATGCCAAACATGTAAATTCTAGTTATATGCTTAATGAGTTCAATAACATTAAGAAGCATTTAAATGAGAACATGTCAGAATTCAATGCTAGATTTCAAAAGGCTATGTACAAATTGTTCCAAGTTTTGAGACTAGATGATGAGGTTTGTTTGACCTCATACTTCAATGTTGTGGAGGGAAAAATATCTTACCTTTTAAGAGACAAAAGCCCACGCACATTGAGAGATTCTTTCAAGTTAGCCATAAATATTGAAAGTAATATAAAAGCATCTTGTCAAATGTACAAAAGGGATGAAGGGAGGTGGTGGAAAGAAACCAAACCACTTGCTATAAAACCTACCAAAGAGGATGACAAGGTTGACAAATTGGCCAATATTGTCAAAGACATTTCTACTAGATTTGATAAGGGTGGGAAAAGTTTTCAAGATAATAAACCACTGTATCAAAGGCAGGAAAGATTTCCTAGATTACATGAACAGCCATACAAAACAAATTGGAAGGATGGGAAACCTTTTTTTGACACCCATGAGCCACAAAAGGGTAGGGATACTTATGACCCTTTGAAGAAAAATACAACACATAATGTGGAAAATCTCCCATGATGTGTGGCCTTTGACATGCCTCACTCACCTTACCAATGTGTTGTAGCCCAAGCTCTAGGAGATGAGCCAAAAGACCCACTTGCAGGAGACCATGAAGGATATGAAAAGCTTACAGTAAATATGTTCACCACTCAAAAGGTGGAAGAACTTTCCTCTTCAGAGGATGAAGAGATATTAGTTGATGTTGATCATAAAAGGAGAATTCTCCCAGTTTATGAGCAACAAATATTTTCCCATTCTGATCCTGAGGAATCTGATGATGACACTTGTCAAAAAAATTTGATTAGACCAGAGATAGATGGTACTCCCTGGAGAAGGCCTAGTAAATAAGAAATCAGGACTCTAACCATGGCTATGATTTCTTAGGCTAGGTCCTCATATAACTTAAGAAATAGAAAGGTTGATGTTGATCAAGGAGTCCCAAGGTCAGTCTTTGTTAAGGATAATTCTTAGAGTAAGGATTCCCCTAAACCAAGTGCTTTCCCAAGAAAAAGTAACAACAACAAGCAGGAACCTATTGTGGTTCAAAGTGCTAAGAAGAATGAGGAAATTGCTATAGAAAAGAGGAACAAAAGGGTTGGTGGAAGAAAAGACCTATCTGGTCTTTCTACTGAGGCCCCAACTTTTGGCATGAGACATGCTTTGTCCCAAATGAAGGTGTCAATCCCTTTATTAGAAATGTTGAAAATAAAAGAGCATAAGGCAACAGCTTTGGCTCTGATAAATAAACAAGAAGACATTCCTGTTGTGTCAGAAAAGGTAAAGCCAGTGGCAGGACTTGAAATAACCAAAGAGGTTTCCAACTTTTGTGTTGGAAATATTGTAACCCAAGAGCCCTCCTCCATTGATCCTTTTTATGTCACTTTGATTGTAAATAACTTATTACTAAAAAATTGTATGATAGACTCTAGTGCTATAGCTACAGTGATGCCTTACCACGTTATGAAGGAACTAGGGCTTCAAGTTGATACATCTAGTGGAAAATTATATGCCATGGATAACATAGTGGTCCCTGTGGTAGGTACTTTGGTTGGAATAGAGGTAAAGATTGTTGTATTCTTTGAGGCTACTTACAAAATGGATGTTGTTGTAGTTGATACCAAGACGCATTATGGTATGCTACTATCAAGACAGTGGGCAACAATAGTGGGTGGAAAGCTGCAACTAGACCTGTCATATGCTACCATACCCATAAATGGTACTAAGATAAATTTGTACAAAGAGCCTCACTCCTTAGTCATGATTGAGATGGTAGCACCTAAGGATCTGAATTATTGTATTGATATTGACATGGACAACTTCATGGTTCAATAAATAGTGCCACAACTTACAAATACTGACCCAATTATTGATGAACTATTATTGCAACAAGATGGACTATGGCAGCTATACTTTGATGGAGGATGCTCTAAGGAAGGCTTAGAAGCTGGTGTTCTACTTATATCCCCATCAGGTACTACTTTCAAGTACTCATTTTTGTTAACTTTCCAATGCACAAATAACACTATTGAATATGAGGCTTTGATACTCGGATTAGATATTGCAATAAAGCATGGTATAAAATGTTTAAAAGTTTATGGAGATTCTCAATTAATCATTTCTCATATTAGATCACAATATGATGCAAAGGATGATAGACTTAAATTATATAAATGTGTTGTCTGGGATAGGATTGAGTTCTTTGATGCTTTTAATATTCTGTGGGTGGAAAGATCAAAAAATATCATGGCAGATTTCCTTGCAAATGTTGCACTGAAAAATAATGATCTGCTACTCTTACTGGTGTATCAAAATTAGAAATAAAGAGTAAACATGTTGTCCCTGATAATGTTTGCAATTGGAAAGTGTTTGAAGATGACCATGACATCTTAAGGTTCATTCAAGGGTTGGATCAATATGATGAACAACAAATTGATTTTGATGCTTATCAAGAAGTTGTTGATGGAAAGGATTGTGTCATGGGAAATGAAATTGTTTAGTTACCTTCCAACCATATCCCCAAAGGTTTAGTTGAGCTAGAAGGCATGTTCAAAATAAATGACAATCATATGTTTCAAAAATCTAATGCTAAGGTGGATGATCTAGAAGAAATAAACCTAGGGTCAGAAACATCTCCTCAACTAGTATACATTGGAAAAAGACTCAGTAGGGAGGTAAGAATTAATTTGATAAGGTTGCTGAAGAGGTATAAACATGTTTTTGCCTAGTCATATGATGATCTCAAGGCCTATAAGGCAGACCTGTTCCAGCATGAAATCCCTCTTAAAGAAGATGCCAAACCTTTCAGACAAAAGCAAAGGCCTATTAATCCCTTGTTAGCTACCAAAATGCAAGCAGAGCTGACCAAGTTAAGGGATGCAGGTATTATTGAACCCATAAGACATTCATCTTGGGTTTCAAACTTAGTACCAGTTAGGAAAAATAATGGTGACATAAGATTGTGTGTAGATTTTAGGAACCTAAATGTTTCTTCACTAAAGGATAATTATGGATTACCAAATATGGAGGCTATGCTTCACAAAGTGACTCATTGTGAGTTATTATCCATGATGGATGGTTTCTCAGGATATAACTAGGTGCTAGTCAAAGAATTAGAACAATTCAAGACAACATTTACTACTCCTTGGGGAACATATGTATATGTCTGGATGCCTTTTGATCTAAAAAATACTGGAGAAACTTTTCAGAGAGCAATGGATGTAGAATTTAAAGACCTTATTAATGTTCTCATGGTAGTATATCAAGATGACCTGACCACATATTCTAAAAGGGCTGAGGATCATTGCAATCACCTAGAGAAAGTTTTGGTCAAAGCTTTAGAGTTTGGCATATCTTTAAATCCTAAGAAATGACATTTTTTTGTCACTAAAGGGAATCTACTAGGGAATATAGTGTCCAAAGAAGGAGTAAGGATTGATCCTGAAAGAGTTGAAGCCATTAAGAAGGTCCCTGCTCCCAAAAACCTCAAAGGTGTCCAGTCTTTCCTTAGACAAATTAATTTTGTCAGAAGATTCATTACCAACTTTGCAGAATTGGTCAAGCATATTGTCAAGTTGCTAAAAAGGGATGTTAAGTTTGATTGGAGTCAAGAAGCAAAAGAGGCCTTTGAGAAAATAAAGCAAACAATCCAAGAAGCACCAGTCTTGGTATCCCCTGATTATTCCAAACCCTTTTCTCTGTTCTCTTTTGCATCTTTCCACACCATTGTAGCAATCTTCTTACAAAAGGATGAGGAGGGATTTGACCATCCCATTTCTTTCTTCAGCAAATCATTACAGTCAGCTGAGCTGAACTATGAGCTGATGGAAAAATAGGCTCATGCTTTGGTAAAAGTAGTTAAAGCATTGAAACCTTATTTGGTTTGTGGTAAAATAAATGCATATGTTCCTCATGATGTAGTCAAAGATATTCTAGTGCAAAGTGAGGTCACGAGTAAAAGATGCAAGTGGATTAATAGAATCCAAGAGTTTGATTTAGAGCTTCACATTACTAAGCTTGTTAGAGGTCTAGGACTTGCAAAGTTAATGACAGAAGAAAATATGGACCTGATTCAAGTAAATAATGTTGACATGAATGAAGGAATTGTCACTAGTATTGAAATGCAACCTTGGTATACCAATATTGTGTTTTTTCTTAAAAATGCTAGTTACCCAAAAGGTCTGAATGACAATCAAAGGAGAAGCCTTAAATTGAAGACCCAAAGGTATATATTGTTACAAGGTGACTTGTATTGGAAAGATAATGATGGGATTTTTCTCTTATGTCTGGATAAGTGGCAATATGAAAGGATTTTAAAAGAAATGCATTATGGACTATGTGAAGGACATCATTCAGCCAAGGCAACTGCTCACAAAATTTTAAGAGCTGGTTATTATTGGCATGTATTATTCAAAGATACTCATACATTTGTTAGAAATTTTGAACCATGCTAGAGGTTCTCAAAGAAGCTAAAAATTTTAGGAGCATTGATGTTAAACCCTGTGGTTGCAAAGGCTCCTTTTGCTATGTGGGGGTATTGACTTTATTGGGGAGTTTACTAAAAAATCTAGTGGAGGACATAGTTGGATACTTGGGGCCACTGATTACTTCACTAAGTTGATTGAAGCAATCCCAACAAAAAAGGCTACAAGTACAATAGTTATTGAATTTTTTATGGATAACATAATTACAAAGTTTGGTGTTCCTATCAAATTAATAATGGATAATGCCACGTGTTTTAGATCACAAGAATTCACTGATTTATGTTCAGAGATGGGCATAATAGTGTCATATTCATCTCCATATCACCCATAGGCTAATGGACAAGCAAAATCAAGCAATAAAAGCATTCTACAAATTCTGAACAAAACCTTGGAAAAGAACAAAAGAACTTGGCATGCACAGTTGAAATTAGCTTTGTGGACAGATAGAATCATAGAAAAAAGAGCTACAGGCAAGTCTCCTTTTGAGCTAGTTTATGGTGTAAAATCTAGGTTACCTATGAATAATTTGTTGCCTATTTACAAGTTTATGTAAGAGGAAGAACTAGAAATATGTGATCCTTTGCAAAATAGGATAATCCAGCTAGTTGAGCTAGATGAGACAAGAAGAGAAGGTAAAAAAGAAAATATAAGACTACAACAAAAGATGAAATATATTTTTGACAAGAGAACAACTGTCAGGAAATTTTAGCCTGAATATCTGGTCCTCCAATGGAATGGAAGGAGTGAAGACAAGGGAAAACATGAAAAAAAATTGAATCATTATGGCTGGGTCCTTATATTATCCATCAAGATCATGGAAAAGATTCATATTATCTAAGAAATGTGGATGGTGAAGAACAAGAATTGCCAGTGCATGGATAATTTTTGAAGTTTTTCTTCAATTAAATTTCAAGCTTTTCCATGCACAATAGCTCTATAAATATGTATAGGTGTGTTTGTTTCTATTGTGTGTTTGTTTCTTCTAGTAGGTTAGTGTTAGGTGGTCTACTTCTTCCAAAGATTCTAAGTTCTTGCTATGCCTGCAAGAGGCATTAATCCCTAGTCAGAGCCATTGTTAGCCCATTTTCCTGAAAAATGCAAAATCTGATGAAAATTGCCTATTCCTTGCAAAACCCTAGAAAATTGTCTTGCCCTGGCTGCAACTTGTTTTGATGTAGATGTATCAGGTTTCATGGCTTGCACCCTTAGCTAGGGATAGTTCATGATGTGTCCTATTAGAATAACTAAGAGGGGGGTGAATCAGTTATCCAGCGTCCCAAACAAAATGTATAATCCAAAACAAATTCTTCAACTTTTGCTACTCGGTAAACATAAAATACTTTCACTATCTGTGTTTTTACCGATTGTCAATCTAAAACTTATAGTAGTTACCAATCAAATCTAACATGTAATATGAAAAGTATGATAACAAACACATATCACAATCAACACATAACACAAGAGATTTAATGTGGAAACCCTATGAAGGGAAAAACCACCTGGGACCGGCAACCCAAAATTGTTCACTCTTCTGAAGTGAGGTCGGTGAAGACCCAACCCTATTAAAGGTTTACAAACACACTGTTAGGTGTGACCTTGTTAGAGGATTTTAGACCAGAAGTTATCATCCAACCAGTAGTCACTCTAGGGTTGACAGGATAACAATGTTCACTCTATGAATGAAACATCAAAAGACTTTCTTAGTCCACTCGGTTAAGAGATTTGACTGTGTACAATGGTTAAATATGTAATAGTAGATGATCTTCCTTGAAACAACTTCAATTTCAATTTACAGATCAATGTTCAGCTCATTCAAATCTTTCTGATCAATATATCACTTTAGATTCAATCTTATATCAACTTACTATCCATCAGTAATTACTCTCTATAGCTCGGCAATTGTTTTGCAGCTCGGTTCTTATTAACCAGTAGGATCAGAATGCATGAAAACTTGTTCACGTGATAATTCTACAGTATCTTCTTCTTTCGGCATCCTTCAACAATGAAACCAATGTCTCTTATATAGACGAGTAAATCATTTTCTTTTCCTCCATCACATTTTGCTACTTAATCTTATTCATTGATTTTGTCGCTTTAACTTTCTTCAGCCGATGTGTTAGTAACACGTTTCAATCTACTTCTTTAGGTCCTTCTTGAATTATGTTAGTCATCGATCTTCATAAAAAACCTTATATGTTACCTCAATTTCATACACTTTACAACTCATCACTTTATTAGCTAAACTGATCATTTAATTCCTTTCTATTCTACTTGGTTAACAAAGAAACATCTTAGTGAACACAAGCTTAGTTATTACTATGCTTGGTATACACTACACTCCGTCGTTGTATACAGGAATGCTTCATTTACCAACAACACTACTTTGTGTCTTTCAGCTCTATTCTTCATCATAGATGAATGCAACATAATAAAGTCAATTTCATCAAGTCATAGACTCATCAACAAGTTACTCAGTGTATTCCTTATCCTCATCTAACATATACATCTTCCTCATGTAGATATTTATGTTCTTCATCTCTTTCACCTTTCTTCAGATGTGTCGGTATAGTAACTTACAAGATAAGTACTATCAAGCTAGTTGACATCAATGACAACATAATACTGATTTAATCATCTTGCATATCTAATCAGCAAGTCCTCAGTGATCTTCAATCATAGATTCTTCATTCAGGTTCTAAATCAGTTGTAGTTCATCAATCTCTCCCTTTGGCATTGATGGCAACTCAAGTAATATGAAGTGTACCATACACATACCAAACATGTATTCTACAACTCTGTGATCAAATGTTGTGTTGTGTAAGCTCTCCCTAGTTTAATATGTTTAATCACTATGTTACTAAACAACATTATAACATAAAACTTTGTCATTCTCTCCCTTAGATAGTTCTCATCGGTGCATATCTCTCCCTTTCCTTTTCATATTATTTATCTCTCCCTTTAACAATAATGCCAAAGAAACAAATAAATAATCAGTTCTATAGTAGCTAAGTAACTCTCTATTGTCCAATATAGTCTTTGTATCTCTATATACTGATATCCCAATCTGTTTCAATTCTTCAAACTTAATCACAACCTTGAACATTATCCAAAGTGTGAACTATGTTGCATCAACATGTGTGATCTTTTGATAAGTGTAAGCTGATGCAACATCCAGATCACGTTAGTGACTGATAGACAGGGGATGGACCCCAAGTCTAGTCCTCAAGTATTCAAATGTGTCCTTCGGTAGAGGCTTTGTAAAGATATCTGCAAGTTGTTCTTTAGATGTAACAAATTCTAACTTCACTTACTTCTCTTGCACTTTTTCTCTTAAGTAATGATACTTAATTGATAAATGCTTTGTCTTAGAGTGTATCACTGGATTCTTTGAAATATTAATAGCACTTGTGTTGTCACAGTATATAATCATTGGGTTAGTGATTACCTTATTCATTCCTTCCAACACTTGCTTGATATATGCAATGTTTGAGCAATTAGTAGCAGTAGCAACATACTCTGCTTCAGCTGTAGACTGAGAAATACAAGCCTTCTTTTTACTTATCTAGGTTACAAGTCTTTCACCAAAGAAGAATGCTCCTTCGATGGTTCTTTTTCTATCATCCACATTTCCAGCCCAATTAGCATCGGTATAGACCATCAATTCAAATTTACCTTCCTTAGGATACCATAAACCATAATCCTCTATCTTTTTTAGGTATCTTAAGATCCTTTTAGTAGCAATCATGTGTGATTCTCTAGGATTAGCAGAAAATCTAGCAACAATTCCCACAACATGTGCTATATCTGGTCTATTGTGAACTACATACATTAGCTTACCAATCATGGATCGGTAAAGTGTCTGGTTTACCTCTGTAGTTTTATCTTCCTTAATTAGTTTACATCTAGTAACCATTAGTGTTCCCATAGGTTTAGCATCTTCCATGCCAAATGTCTTCAAGACTTCCTTTATGTACTTCGACTGTGTGATGAATATCCCATCACTCTGTTGAATCACTTGTAGTCCTAGAAAGAATTTAATCTCTCTGAACATAGACATTTCAAACTCATTCCTCATGTCATCAGAAAAAGATTTACATACATGATATTGACCTCAAAAAATAATATCATCAACAAAAATTTCAACAATAAGAATAGCGTCATCAGTATCACCTTTCATGTACAAATTATTGTTTTCACTAGTTCTTACAAATCCAATACTTAACAGGTAAGTATGCAGCCTTTCATACCATGCTCTCAATGCTTGCTTCAGACCATATAAATCTTTGTGTAATCTACATACCATGTCTCTATTGTCTGGATCAATGAATCCTTCAGGTTGTTCTATGTAGACCTCTTCTTCAAGTATACCATTCAGAAATGTTGACTTCACATCCATTTGATAAACCTTAAATTTCTTGTGTGTAGCATATGCAAGTAGCATTCTAACTCCTTCCAATCTAGCAATAGGTGCAAATGTCTCACCATATTCAATGCCTTCTTCCTGTGCATATCCCTTGCATACCAATCTCGCTTTATTTCTTGTCACTTCACAATTTTCATTCAGTTGGTTCCTAAATATCCATTTAGTACCGATCACATTTTTATCTTTAGGTCGAGGTACTAAGGACCAAGTTTTGTTCTTCTTTATTTTTTCTATTTCCTCTTTCATTGCATTAACCCATTCTTCATTCTCTAATGCAACTTTCACATTCTTGGGTTCAAATTCACAAACTAGACATGTACCTTGTCTTGTTTTGCTTCTTGTCTACATGCCAGCTTGTTTATCTCTAATAATTTGTGTCTCAGGATGATGTCTTCTGACAAGACTAGCTAGTACTTGGTTTCTCCTTTCTTGTTCATCATGTTCAAGTTCATGTGCTTGCTCGGTAGCTCCATCTTGTTCGTCAGTTTCCCTTTCCTATTCCTTAGGGTTATTTTCTTGTTGACCGGTTATCACAGGTTGCAACTTCGGTAGATAATCAGGAAGTTCAATGTAAGTGAATCTACCATAGTCTTTTGGTTCCTTTCTTTCCTTTGTGTTCTTGTCATCAAACTCATCAACATAGACATTAGTACTTTCAATTATCTTATTTGTAACCTTATTCAAACATTTTTATGCTTTACTCTTAGTAGAATATCCTAAGAATATTCCTTCATCACCTTTAGAATCAAATTTCCCATTTCTCTCATCTTTCAGAATAAAACATTTGCTTCCAAAAATCCTGAAATAACTTACAGTAGGTTTGTGTCCAAACCATAGCTCATAAGGTGTTTGGTTGGTGTCCTTCTTCAGTTGTACTTAGTTAAGCACATATATAGCTGTATTGATAGCTTCTCTCCAATATGTCTGAGAAATATTCTTTTGTAGCATTAGTGTCCTTGAATAGTCAATGATTGAGCTATTCCTTCTTTCAGCAATCCCATTCTGCTGAGGTGTTCTCGGTGCAGAGACCTGTCTCTTGATACCATGCTCATTATAGAAATTAGTAAATTCATCAGAGATAAATTCACCTCCTCTATCAGATCTTAAGCATTTAATTTCTTTTCTAGTCTCTTTTTCTACCTTTGCCTTATACCACTTAAACATTTTAAAAGCTTCAGATTTTTCTTTTAAGAACATAACTGTCATCAGTCTAGTGTAGTCATCAACAAAAAGAATAAAGTATCTATCACCATAATAACTTTGAGTTCTCATAGGACCACATAGGTCGGTATGAACCAACTCAAGTATCTTCTTTGTTGAGTAGTCTTTTCTCTTAAAACTAGACTTAGTCATCTTACCTTTTTGACATTCATGACACATAGCATGATCCGATTTTGATAAGTTAGGCAACCCTCTAACTCTTTTCCTCTTACTAATCTTGATCATGTTATCAAAATTCACATGGAATAACCTCTTATGCCACAACCATGCATCTTCATCCTTCATTAATAAATAAGAAGACTGATCAATATCAAGATAAAATAGATTACCTCTGGATTGTGTACCAATTCCGACAAGTCTTCCTCCATTATCATAGATTTTTACCTTTCTGCTCTCAAAAGCAAGTTGGTGGCCTGAGTTATTCAGTTGTGCCACACTTAAAAAATTATAGTTCAGTCCATCTACCCAGTATGCATTTTCACATTTTATTCTATCATTAATCATTAGTGAACCTTTACCTCTTATCATACAGGGTGCATCATTTCCCATCCTTATAGATCCTCCATCATATTCATCAAGTAGATCAATTTTTTCTATATCACCAATCATATGATGTGTACAGCCACTATCTATGATCCATGTATCATTTATGCTTACTTTAGATATTAGTGTTGTTTCTTCATGTTTCTCTTCTTCTTCTGAATCATCTTTCATAGCAACAGATACTACTTCTACATCATCATCAGTGTCAGATTCAGATTCAAACTCTTCGGCTATGTAACATACCTTTTTCCCTTTGTCATAGCTATCTCAGTTATCTCTGTAGTTGTATTGGTAGCCTCTGTTGACTCTTCTCCCATAGCTTCCTTCAGATCGGTCTTTGGATCTATCATCATCTTTCTTATTCGGACATCTAGCAGTGATGTGGCCAACTTCTTTACAATTAAAACATGCTAAAGGTAGCTTCCCTCTATACCTTCCTTTACCTTTAGGTAATCTTCTACCCATAAGAGCTTCAAGCTCATCAAGCTCATCGTTGGTACCACTATCACTATAATTATTCTTACTATTCCTGCTACTAGATTTACCAATCTTCAAAGAAGTCATGAAAGTAGATTCAACAGAAGGTACAACACTATTGTCAAAGTTATTCAATTCAAAGTTTGTAAGCTTACCGATCAGTGTGTCAAGAGTAAGGTTGGATGTAGCCCTTGTTTCATGAATTGCAAAGATCCTAATCGCATAAACTGGCAGCAAAGTTCTGAGAATCTTGCTTATCATTGTTTCATCATCAATAACTCCATCGGATGCTCTAATAGCATGTACTACCTCTTTTAGTCTATTTGTGTATTGCACAATGTTCTCACCTTCTTTGATCTTCATATCATCAAATCGACCTGTGAGGCTTTCTGCTCTGGCTCTCTTAACATTCACATCTCCACTGTATATTAGAGTCAATTTATCCCACATGGCTTTGGTAGTTGTGCATCCCTTAATGTCTTCAAATTTGGCATCGGTACAGGTAGAAACAAGTTCCATCATAGTAATATTGTGTTCATGTCTGTCCTTTAGTTGATCAAGTGTTAGGGGACCTAGTGTTGGTTCAATGTAGCCATTCTCCATCAGTTCTAGTGCAGAATTCCCAATTCTAGATATGTGCAACTTCATCTGGCTTTGCCATACTGTGAAGTTCTCTTTGTTCAGCTTTGGCACTTCCCTCTTATACATCTTGAGACCTTTTTGTTGGAGTCCTTAAAACTTTGTTCTAAGCAACCACAGTTTTGATACCAATTGTTAGAATAACTGAGAGGGGGGTGAATCAGTTATCCAGTGTCCCAAACAAAATGTATAATCCAAAACAAATTCTTCAACTTTTGCTACTCGGTAAACATAAAATACTTTCACTATCTGTGTTTTTACCGATTGTCAGTCTAAAACTTATAGTAGTTATTGATCAAATCTAACATGTAATATGCAAAGTATGATAACAAACAAATATCACAATCAACACATAATACAAGAGATTTAACGTGGAAACCCTGTGAAGGGAAAAACCACCTAGGACCGGCAACCCAAAATTGTTCATTCTTCTGAAGTGAGGTCGGTGAAGACCCAACCCTGTTAAAGGTTTACAAACACACTGTTAGGTGTGACCTTGTTAGAGGATTTTAGACCAGAAGTTATCGTCCAACCAGCAGTCACTCTAGGGTTGACAGGATAACAATGTTTACTCTATGAATGAAACATCAAAAGACTTTCTTAGTCCACTCGGTTAAGAGATTTGACTGTGTACAATGGTTAAATATGTAACAGTAGATGATATGCCTTAAAACAACTTCAATTTATGTTTACAGATCAATGTTAAGCTCATTCAAATCTTTCTGGTCAATATATCACTTCAGATTCAATCTTATAT
The DNA here is from genome assembly GCA_027943335.1 of Chamaecyparis obtusa. Lineage (NCBI taxonomy): Eukaryota > Viridiplantae > Streptophyta > Pinopsida > Cupressales > Cupressaceae > Chamaecyparis > Chamaecyparis obtusa. Next base: position 491,087 of record BSBK01003419.1, read on the forward strand.
CAACTTATTGTCCATCAGTAATTACTCTCTATAGCTCGGTAATTATTCTACAGCTCGGTTCTTATTAACTAGTATGATCAGAATGCATGAAAACTTGTTCACGTGATAATTCTAGAGTATCTTCTTCTTCCAACATCCTTCAACAATGAAACCAATGTCTCTTATATAGACAAGTAAATCATTTTCTTTTCCTCCATCAGATTTTTCCGCTTAATCTTATTCATTAATTTTATCCCTTTAACTTTCTTTGCCTGATGTGTCAGTAACATGTTTCAATCTGCTCCATTAGATCCTTCTTGAATTATGTTAGTCGTCGATCTTCATAACAAACCTTATCTGTTACCTCAATTTCATACACTTTACATCTCATCACTTTATCGGCTAAACTAATCATTTAATTCCTTTCTATTCTACTCGGTTAACAAATAAATGTGTCGGTGAACACAAGCTCGGTTATTACTATGCTCAGTATACACTACACTCCATCGGTGTATATTGGAATGCTTCATTTACCGACAACACTGCTTTGTGTCTTTCAGCTCTATTCTTCATCATAGATGAATGCAACATAATAAAGTCAATTTCATCAAGTCATAGACTCATCAACAAGCTACTCAGTGTATTCCTTATCCTCATCTGATATACACATCTTCCTCATGTAGATATTTATGTTCTTCATCTCTTTCACCTTTCTTCAGATGTGTTGGTATAGTAACTCACAAGATAAGTACTGTCAAGCTAGTTGACATCAATGACAACATAATACTGATTTAATCATCTTGCATATCTAATCAGCAACTCCTCAGTGATTTTCAATCACAGGTTCTTCATTCAAGTTCTAAATCAATTGTAGTTCATCAATGTCCAAGATCCAATCAAGAGCACATGTGCTAAAATGCAAAAACCAAGGAGATATACTAGTTTTAAGATCTAAGAAATAGGGTTTATCCATGTCCAAGGTTTCAAAATTTTTCTAAGTCCAGAAAAACCCTAGCCTTTTCTATTTCTCTACTACCTTTTTCAGGCCACTTGGATCCCCTTTATGCACATGTTTTTTTTCCTTGGTGGGCTGTTATCTTTCTATTTGACGATCTGGTGACTGTGGTGTTTGTGTATTCTCCAAGTCCTAGCGGTCAATGGCTTGACATCTAGCAACCTGGTGAACGGTTATTGTTCCCTTCAGTCTATGAATCTCCAGATATCTGGTCAATGCAGGAAGCTTTTAAATATTAAATGAGAATCATTCGATGATGCTTAGATCAACGACATTCACATGTTCTCCAGATGTGACTTGGGTTAGATAAAAGATTCAGCGATCATGAGTTTTATTCAGTCGCATGATCTCGTGATCCAGGTTGAGTTAAGACAAGGTTTTGAGTAGCGAATGAGAACTATTGATGCAGATTTGATTGGAGGCCAATGCTAGTTCTCCAAATTAAACCCAGAGTAATGCAAAGACTTAACAATCACATGATTGCCTTTGTTCGCATGATCTCTAGACATAACCGATGTTAAGATAAAATTCTAGCAATCAATCGAAGTCTTTGGTCGTGTGATCGCTAGATAGAAGATAAGTTAAAGGTGAAGACTTGGAGATTAGATCTGGGTCATAGATGAAGGTGGATCAGGTAATGGTCGTGTGCTTGCTTGATGGAACCTAGGGTCAAGGAAATGTTCAGTGATCATGGGAATGCCTTTGTTCTTGTGATCTCTAAATAAGATCCCACTTAAGTAAAAGTTTCTATGATCTAGTGATTGCCTCAGTTGCGTGTTCTTGTGATCAAGGATGAGTTAAGTAAAAGACTTGGAGACTTAGTGTGGACCATTGAAAAGCACAAGATCTAACGATGGTCGCTTGTTCTCCAGATGATACCCAAGGTTAAGGGAAATGTTCAGTGATCAAGATAATGTAGTGTTCGCATGATTGCCTAATCAAACCAAGTTTAATTAAATTGTTCAACAACTTGGAGATTGCCTTCAGTCGTGTATTCTCCAAATCCAGTGTGGTTAAGACTTGTCGTGGGTCAGATAAAGATAAAGGGGGGTCCATTTTCCAAGTCATGCTGAGGTGCTCGATTCTGATTAGTTGCTAAGAAAGGTTGGCGTGGCTAAGTGTTTTAAAAGAGGCTAATTGACTATTGCCAGAATTTGAAGACTGTCTGATGTGCCATGAAAAGAATAGGATCAATAGTCATGTTTTAAACCTGATTGATTAACCGTTGTTTTTCAAATTTTAAAATCTTTTGCCAGGGTTTTGAGTCGATGAACCAGAAGTGACAAAGTTTGAATCAATTTTATTTTCCAAGGACGGTTGCAGGTGAAGAATTGGTGAACAAGATATTAGGTAGCCACCTGAATCAGAGTTGTTTTCTTGAAAAGCCATACCAGTTAAATACAAAGGACTGATACTTTGAGAAAGGTGGCCAAGGGTATTCTTTGTTTGACAGGAAGAGACTGATTGAGACATTTTGGCAACACCTTGCAAAATTAGAACTATTTTTAGAAACTGTTGCAGAAGACTTGGCGCTCAATTTAACCTACACTTTTGAAAATTGCAACTAAGTGCAATCTCTGAATGCTTTGTGTCCTTTGTCTCATCTAGGTAATCTTTGATACTATCAAAGCCATCCCAAGCTTGTGGCATCCTTTTCTGAAGGATTCTGAGATGGCTTTTTTCTATATATAATGAATTCTAGGAATTTTGGATGGTGGTAAATGTTTTAGTGTAATAGGAGTTTTTGCATTAGTATTTTGATTCTAAGGAATCTCAATTTTCGAATGTTTTAATACAGAAGATTGGTTAATAAAAATATATTGAAATTCCTTGTATATGTTTTGTTTTCTTCATGTATGGATTTTATTTCTTTGTGCATGTAATCTGTAAGGCATTTTTAAAAGCATCATTCTACAAGGTAGATAGTGGGGTTGAATCTCAAGTTTCTTTCCAGGGAAGGGTAATTCTTGAGTGAGGTCTTAGAGATTTCAATATTTGTTCATGGATTTGATGATATAGTGTATACATGAGAGGGTAATTTGTAAGGTATCTTATCGGGGTTTTGGGGTTATTTGAATTACAAAGTTTTCTATAGATGTATGTTTGTTGACTCTGATGCCCTAGGATTTGGCATTGGTCATTGCTTAGGTTGCATTGTTTCACCATCAAACCAAAATGAATAATGATTTACTTTTAAGTTTTTCTAGAAGTTATATGTTTACATCTATATCAAGCATACATATAACATTTGTGATATTTAAAGAATTAAATCTAATAGGCAATACCAGCCTGTAGCTTGGAGCTCAAAGTGAAGAAGGATTTGAAATCCTTAATAACTTAGTGTTTACTACTAGAAAATGCATTTATTGGGACTACAAGAGTTAAGAATCATAGGCTTTTTGATTATTTTTTATCATCTGCAGTTTTAGGTGCTAACAAGATGTATTCACAATCTAGATCATGAACCAAGTGCAAAATTTTTTCATAAACATTGTCACAGAAGGATAACTGATCTACATCATCACTTTTATCAAAAAATTCACTATCCTTATTATTGAAGACAATATCCTCAACACTGTCACAATCATCATCATACTTATCAAAAGAAGGAAAAGAAACTGAATGAGAAACATGTTCATTATTGAAATATTCATGACATGACAACACATTGTCATCATCTTCTTTATCATCTTCTGCAAACTTATTATATGAGGAGGACTCATGAAAACATGAATCATTGTCAGCATCACTTTGAACCTTTGCCTCATTATCAGTATCAAAGCATATATCAACTGGGTACTGCAAATTAAAATCTACATTGAGGGCATACCTCTGAAAATCAACAACCAAAAGTGCTAAGATTTTCTCACTGCTTAGCAGACATTGAAATTCATTTTTATTTTTATTGGCTTCACTACTAGTGTTGCAAACATCATCCTCTTCTGGAATAGGGATTGAAACTTCTTTCCTTAAATCATTTTGTGCACAACAATCACTGCAGCAACTTTTATCTACATCATATTTATCTTTTTGTTGTTTACACAAAACTTTCTTGTATTGCGACAAGAATGTTGCTCTCTTATGCTGATAAAAGGGAAGATATACAAAATTAATAGAAACATCATTAACTATAGACTTTTCTTCATCATCTTGACATTCGCTAATTTTTTTGTCAACATCATAATCAACATCAATAAGACAACATTATCATCACTTTTAGATTCAGGATTTTCAATTGAATCTATCCATCTTTCAGCATGTTTAATAGCTTCTTCTTTATTGGATACATACCAATTGACTTATTCAAACATACAAAGCTCTAAAAACAAATCAATATATGCAAAACATAAATTCTCAACACCCTTTGGAAGCTCACAATATTTATCAGAAAATCTTTTATAAAACTCATGCGTTGATTCTTCTTTCCTTTTTTCTACATGTCTTCTTAAAAACACTACAGCCTCCTCTTGGATTCTTTGTCTCATAAAATCTTCTTCATATTTTGACAAAAAACCCTCACACTCAAACATAGCAAATCCCCTAACCTCTATGTCCCCCATTTTTTTTTACTATTTCAGACTTCACTGAAACCCTTTGCAATTCCTTTTCTTAGTGCTTAAATCACTTAATAAGGAAACATTTCTTATGCACATGATTTCATGAAAAGATACATAAAACCAAAAAATACCTAGAATTATGTGGTTGAATCTCAACTTGATGACTGGAAAGACTGATAGATCTAAAGCTTGCTTCACTGAAATCTTTGCAGAATCACCACCTCCTTGAAGAGGCCAAATATGTTAATCACTAAAAAATCCTTCTGTATCCTTTTCCATACAACAAAAACTTCACCGAGATTTTAAAAATTGTTTATCGACACTACAAATACATCTCTCATACACTCATCAAACAAAGAACTTAGAGTCACCACTCACAACTTGGTGAGATGATATAATTTTGTTAAATCTGACTCTATACTTTGAATGGTAACTACTGGATGTGATAAATAAGCTGACTAGGAGTCTAGCTCTACTCATACCCACATTATTTATGACAAGTTTATAACACCAAAGATATCAACTAGATCTAGCATGATTATTGTATCTCTATTCCCCAGCAGAGTCACCATTTTGTTGGTTCCTCAAAATAGATTTTACTCTCAAAGAGACACCAGTATGCTTAAAGACATATTTTAAGGGAAGGTTAATTCTAAATGTGGTGGGGTCTATTAGGCAACTGGACCAACTATAGGGATGAGACTGCCCTCTGCACTTTTGCCTCTACAAAACCAAGGAGGGTGCTCCTAATCTAGTAACAAATAACACCTTTACAACTTTAAACTGGATTGAACAAAGTAGATGATAGCAAGAAAGTACTAAATGATAACCAGTCATTCATTGACTCTCCATTGCTATGGTGAACAAAATGACCTTGTGACCTCAAGACTTTGAGGGATTTTGGGATTGGTAATGATTAATATTGGTGGGATGTAGTTACACACCATATCAGATACATTATTGTAGAATTTACTTGCTTTTGACCAGTGCCTTATCCAGTGGGTCAGATCTCTATTGCACAATAGAATACAAAATGCAACTACTAATCTTTATCACAGATCCAAGCCATAAATATAAACACCCAAACCCACACTACTTACAAACATCCCAGTGAAAACCCAATGAATCTATGCTTCATCTAGAGCATCATTTAATATGATCCTAAATCAGAACTAAAGAATGATAGCATATGCATGGATAAAACTCCATACAATGAATTAGGAAATTCAAAACTCAATAGATGGACACAAATGGAGAGAAATGAGAAATGTATTTATATTAAGTATGAGGATCATGCCTCTGTATACACCTGCTTCAAGATCTAAAACCACTTTAATAATATGCAAAAGACCAGAAGCTTTCCTTTGATATAATAATATTGTTTAATACAAGAATCTGTGTGTGTGAATTTTGTACCTAGCTGTAGACACAACACTTCAGTAAAACATTAGAGATTAGCAAAAATTGAAATCGTGTAATGAAATGAAAACTAAACTAACAAGGTGATTTACTACCTTCTAGTAGATGTGAGTATGTATTTTCAGATTGGACCGAGATCAGTGACCTCGACGACACCTAAATGAAGGATTTGAAAGAAAAATCTAGATATGAATTAGATGCAAATTAATCTTCTTCTTTTTGTTTTTCTATGCAATAATATGAAAAATGATATGAAAGCTAATCTATATGAAAAACTGATATGCAATACAATTAATCTAACAATGATATGCTAAATATGAATGATCTCACAAAAGTTGTTGATTCGCAAAGAAGCTTCAATTCTTTAGATGTCAATTCGCCAGCATAAGTTTGCAAAATTATGAGATGATTTGTGAAGAGCTGAGCCTTGATTTTATAGAAATCCAGGGCTTTGGGGATGCATGGAAAAAGCAATAAATCACTCAGTTGATTTTTGAGTCAACAAGGAATTAAAGATAGTTAACTCACAATAAATCATGCAAAAACAACTTTTTGATTTAAATCAGAAGTTGAGATCAGCTTTCAACTCAAAATAGAGTTGAGTTTATTTTTAAAACAACTTGAATTGATTTTATGATTTATAGTTTAACTATTTTTTTGGATGTGCATAACTAATTATGAATTAAATAAATAAATAAAGTGATTTATCCTCAACTTAACTAATTTTTTAAAAATAAAATAATTGATTTATGGGTTAATCAATTATTAAATCAAACTTTTATTCAAAAATAATATCATTAAACATGACAACTTGCTTTAATTAATTAAATAAGAATTTAATCAATTAATGATAGGAATTTTGATTTATCATCAAATTTAAATAATAATAATTAGGAATAAATATAATTAAATTCAATTAAATAATTAAGTGGCAGTATTAAATCTAATTAATTAAATATTCAATTAATCAAACTTTAGGATAAATAGGATTTATCGCCAAATAATTATTAAATCAAAGATAATTAGGATAAATAGGAATATTCTTCGATGCAGAATTTAGGATAATCAATTAGAATTCGATGATGTGCCGATGTGCCTTAGGTTAGGACTTTGATGTCAATTTTGTTCGATGTGTCAATATAGGAGGTTAATGAACCTATAGCCCATTTTTGGGGTATTACATTTTGCCCCTCTTTGAATTGTTGTGTGAAGCGCAATGGTTCAAAGACAGTCTGTGTATGATGTTGAAACTGATGTTTGAAATTGAAATTGATATGAAGCAGAAACTGATTGAAATCGATATGAAGATATTAGGTCCTGAATGACCAAAGATAATGTTAACTATAACAGCAAATGAACCAATGATTGCGAAAAAGTGTCAAAACACCTGATTTCGAACCTTATGATTGCGAAGAAGTGAGTGATTGATTCCAGACTTGATTATCGATAAGAATCACATTGGTATCACATCTGAACCCTTCAATTTCTGAAGAACCAAGGAAATAACACAATTGAACTGATAGTTACAAAAACTGATACAATTTACAAGATTAAGAGAATACCAGATTGATATGGATCTTGATGAATCTTATATGCCTCGAGAAATGATTGATTTGCCCCAAGCAATGAGGTCTTTTTGATGAATCAGCAACTAGACATGGTTGTTGTCTTGATTACTGAGGAAAGATATGATTTCAAATTTAGATTACAGACTTTGAATGATGTGCAATACCATGCCCCCTTCGGGATAAAAATTGAAATTTGACAAGAAAAGTCAATGTTGATAGTTTAGAAGCATGTTAATTGAGTTGAAAAGTGGTTATACATGTTTGAGAATGCATTCTGCATCATTTAGAGGTCCTAGAGACCAAGTTTGACTAGGTTTGACCATGAGTTGACCATGGTTGACCAAGTTGAAATTTCAATAGGTTGACATAAGATAATCAATTAAGTTGAATACTAGATTTCTGTGATGATTGAAGGTCGATTATGCAAGCAGTAGACTGTCCTGGGTTTGAAAATTTTAAATCACAATTTTGACATAGTAAATGATCTCAGATTTTAATTTTGATCCCAAAAATGGATTCAGAACATCAAAATTAGCTAGGGGTGCAACTTTCATGAAAAAAATGAAGCACTTTTGAAAATTAGGTCAAAAGCTATATAAAGGCCAGAAGGGTCATTTTCAATTCATTTCAACCTGTTGACTTTGAAAACCTTGTGGAGCCCTCTAAGCAAAAATGGCAGACAAAGTGGCAGAACTAAAGGTACCTATGAGTTCACATCGATTCAAGTGTAGCCGGAGACACCAGAGACCTTGGTAGTATGGACATCCGGTAGGTGGACCTCTATGCTTTGCTAAAAATTCAATTTTTCCATGTTTTATAGGATTTTAGCAATGTTTTGTACATTTTTCTATTTTTGAATTTTGCATGCACGAAAAATCGTACGACTCCCCAGTGGGACTTGTATGACTTTTCAACTGTAGCTAGATTGTCATTCCATAAGCCCCCACGACTCGTATCAGAGGGAACCATGAGTCATACAACATTTCATTAGGTCCCTCATAACTCATACGATGAGGGATGCATTATCGTGTCACTATGATTTGTCATTTGGTATAATGTAGAAACTTGTACGACTTTTCATGCTAGTCTGAAGTGTCGTATGGAAAATAGTGAGCTTAAAACTCAGTATTAGGTCAAATTTTTTATTTTTCTGATCTCTTAGCTTGATTGCTGACTTATTAACCTACCTTCTGAAATATTGAACTACCCCATTTCTGCCCTTGTAACCTATTCTGTGACCAAATTACTGATAGGATTCCCTGTTTATGTGTTGTGTAGGTCATATATCCAGATGTACATGTGCGAATCTCACATCCTGCTACATAGAAACTATGTGTGTCATTACCAGACCCTATGAAGGTCCACCTTGCTTCTTGTGGATTCGAGTACTTCATACATTTACCCAAGATTAGGGTAAATCATGGACTTTTGACTGTGTTGATTGAGAGATTCCACTTGGAGACACAGACATTTCACTTGCCGACTGGGGAGATCACTGTTACCCCTGAGGATGTGTATCGTATACTATGCATTCCATTCCATGCAGGCCGGCGACCAAAGTATGTGAGTTCGGGGAACTCAGGCTTATTAGCTTTCAAACGTCTCTTCAGAGATGATACTTAGATGACGGCCTCCATTTTTTGGGAGACCTTAGTGTAGAGATATGGACAGACACACCGGCTAGAGTGCATCATTTTCTGGATGACTGGTGGTATTATCATGTCTGACCATCAGCAGAATGGTCTTTTGATGGGCTGGGCCCCTATGGTGGCACATTTGATGGCCACTCCCTTTGAGTTGGCTTGGGGTCAATGTCTATTAGCTCACATGTTCTCTGAGATGCATGAAGTAGTGTATTAGGAGAGCAAGTCTTTTGCTACAGGAGCTCTAGTTTTACAGATATGGGCTTGGGAGCACATCCCAGTGTTGAAACCTATATGTACTTCACAGAGGCAGCCTCAGGATCCTATCATTTATATATATGTCGAATATGTTATACAGGGATGGATGGGCCACACTGAGTACTAGAGGTGATGCCTCGATGATATGACATTTGTGCACTGGAGACCATATGTAGCCATTGAGCCTTGGCCTACTGCCCGAGAGAAGTTTAGTTTCTTTTTCCAGAGCTATGTACTGATTGGGAGGTCATCCTCCATAATAGAGAGATTCCTTATTACCAGGGTCTGGCGAAAGTATGGATGTATACAAGATGCCCTTGAGGATTATGCTACATATGCATAGATAGGGCATGAGATTGGACTTGGATGGACATAGAGGCTTTCTTATGCTTTGTGTTCATGGGAGTACAGTACTATTGTCAGCAGGGACTGGGAGTATAGACCAGATGTACTTGATGCTGGTGTTACTGATGGATTTATCTCATGGCTTGTTGACCATCCCATTCATAGATTTTTTGATCTGACGGAGCTGATACCCTCCATGGAGGAGGTGATGGATGTTATAGGTGCTCCGATGGGATAGGGTCCCAGACCTACACAGGCTCCCATTATACATCCCACACCTCTGAGACCTAGAGCGATGGCTCCACCCCAGAGACCATCAGGACAGATGAGGCCCCCTCGTCCCACTAGTTCTATAGCAGGCAGATCTTCCAGTTCTCATAGACGGACTAGAGGAGAGGGTGGTACATTAGGTGGAGTTGGTTCAGTGGATGAGGTACTACAGCTGAGTAGGTGGTAGGTGGTGGTATGGACTTCACAAAGGGGGACATTGGTTTTGATTTAGGTGCTGAGGTTAGACGTCGTAAGGCATAGAGGGTAGAGACCACTAAGCAGGTTGCCCCAGATACTGAGATGCTAGATGTTGATCCTACTGCTCCTCCTACTCCACAGGACATTATCAGATGGCTTAATGCACAGGTGAGGGACCTAAAGGTGCGCAGTGCTTGATGGGAGGAGTGATACATAGAGGCAGATAGATAGTGGATTGAGCTACGTGCGGAGGTACAGAGATTATAGGCAGAGGTGATTCATCAGACCTCACAAGCAGCTTACTATGTGTCCACATATTATATAGTTATTCCTGCTGCATAGAGGGTTCCCCCCTATTCACAGTACATGATGGCATCAGAGGGAGCCAGAGCACCCAGAGCAGAGGTAGTACCAGATGCACCACCTCCTCCTCCACCAGATATGGAGGATCATGCTGATAGCTGATTTTTTTTGATACATTCTGATATATTGTACTCATTTTTATCATTGATATATTGTTCTAACTTTGATAGCTCACATGAGCGTATTTTTTTGTACACTGTGCGAGTAGTGCAGCCCTGACTAGTTCGAGATTTTTGATATATATATATATGAGATCAATATTTTGGTTGTGACTTCATTTGTACTTGTCATGTTTTGATTTATGATGATATCATGTGATGTTTATGCTATGAGTAGAGGAGAATGTATGTATGGATATATGCAATGCAATGATTTCTTTCATATGTATGGATGTTATGCAAATGTATTTGATTATAAAAAGATGTATGTATGATTTATGCTTATGCACATGGATGAATTGTAATGCAATAGATGATTATGATATGCAAATGCAATGATTCACATGATATGTTTTGTAGGAATTGATGAAGACAAGTACTCAGTCTTATGTCAAAAGGATGTTTAACCCAGGAGGAGAACTGCTTGCAGTTCTATGAAGAGACCTTTGAGTTAGGTTTCAGCTCTTGTTAGATTTGAAGAGACATTTGAAGAATTATTTAAGCATTGAAGTTTGTTTAACCATTGTGAGATCATGCAAACATGCAAAAATGCAAAGAAACGTGCAGAATGAAATGCAACCTAAGACCTAGGACCTAGTCACTGATCATGTGTTGGTCATTCTCATCATTGAATTTTTAGGTAACCGGATAAATCAATATAATGCCCACTAGTTATGAAACCGTAGACATATGAATATCGATTTGTATATGAAAGAATCAATACAACACCCACTGATTATGAAACCATGGACATATGAATATTGATTTTGTTTTCAGAATGTCAGATTAGATATAAGCACCAAAGCCTAAGCGCCAGGATGACCTGAATATCATGTCCATTTTGATATAGCAATTTGTATAAGCATCAAAACATAGACATCGTGATGACTATAATATGCCTTGCGTCACAAACACATCAAGCAGTCAAGAGATCATTCCAAATCCAATGTGAATTACCCGTAGTGACCCTTTATCGTTCACATCCTTAGGTAAGATCGCATTTCACAATAGGAGAAAGAACTCACTCAAAAAGACAATAGTTAGATCAAAATTCCTTGAATTTTTGGGTATCAATGGTCGAGGTACGCATGGCCATCCAATTCAAGATAGAGGCTCTTACAGTCGGACACCATTTCAATCCAAAATTTCCAAAGTTGTTAGATTTTCACATACAAGCAGAAGACAAAGAAAAGATTATTCCCCTAGTCATCACTCTCTAAATCCTGTAAAGGACATCATCAAAGAGCTCAAAGGAACATAATATGCAAAAATCTCAATGTGAATCAGTAAGCATAAAAGGAGATAAAAGCATGTAAAAAGCATAGATTGTTTTTAGTTTGTGTTTGATTGCATTGTTGTAGATGCAAAATCCTTTCTGGAGAGAAGACTGACTGACTGACTCAAATGAAGCTTCAAAGGACTCTGACTGGATATGACACGTCTAAGATACATTAGAGGCCATAGGATATGACATTGATTGCCCCCAAGTTTTAACATTGATAGGATACAGACGCTTGAGCTAATTGGTGTACAAACTGACTTATTAAAAATAGGAATGCAGAAACAAACCGAGAGATATGTACAAACTAAAGCAAGACTGAAAGCTGGGAAAGACCAAGATTGCGCTAATAGATGGAGAATTTTGAAACAAGTGGTGCCTATTTGCTGTGTTTTCACCATCTTGGTAGAGATTCTATTTTTGCTACCAAGGCGCCTGTTTCCAGGTTTTCACCAAGGCACTTTTTCTTTTTCTCATTTTTTTGTATTTTTTAATTTTTTCAATTTTTTTTGTACTTTTCATTTTTTCAATTTTTTTGTACTTTTGATATTTTTTAATTTTTTTGCGAATCATCAAGGCACCTATTGCTAGGTTTTCACCAAGATGTTCATTTTTTCAGGACCTTTTCTGATTTTTATGATTTTTTTAGGGCATTTTACCATGGACTGAATGCCTTAGGCAAAGAATTTCTTCAGATGGAGAACATTGATTGGTTCTTGGAGCTATTCTCCTTCAATCATTGAGATTTGATAGGCACTAGAGCCAAAAGTAGCAGTGATTACAAAGGGACCCATCCAGTTGGGTTCAAACTTCCCTTTGTGTTCTCGATGTGATTGATTTTTAGGATTCTCTCTCAAGACTAGATCACCAACCTGAAATTCTCTATGTCTGACTTTCTTGTTATAACCTCTAGACATTCTCTTCTAATATACTCTGAGATGATCATATGCTACTTGCCTGCGCTCATCTAGTAGTTTAAGTTCTTGCAACCTAGACACTCTATAGTCATCATCAGTTACTAGACCATGCATTCTGATTCTTAGTGATGGGATTTCAACCTCAATAGGCAATACCGCTTTAGACCCATAAACTAAAGCAAAAGGTGTAGCCCCAGTAGGTGTTCTGATACTTGTTCTATAGCCCCAGAGAGCTAGATTGATCATGAGATACCAGTCTCTTCTTGTTTTATTAACTGTACGGTGCAATATTTTCAATAGATTCTTGTTAGAAGCCTCTACTTGGCCATTCCCTTGAGGATAGTAGATAGATGACCAATGTTGTGTAATCTTGAATTTAGCACAAAAATCATCTAGATCTTTGTTCTTGAATTGTCCACCATTATCTGTGATTATGGAATGAGGTATCCCATATCTGCATATGATATAGTTCAATATGAACATAGATATTTGCTTTCCAGTTGCTTGTGTCAAAGGGACTGCTTCTACCCATTTTGTAAAATAATCTGTAGCTGTGATTATATGGGTATGTCCATTAGAAGAATGAAGATCTATAGCTCTTATAAGATCAAATGCCCATTGGTGAAAAGGCCATTGTGTGGTAAAGGGAATTAGATCTCTCCCAGGAGCATGAATTAAGTTGCCATGCACTTGGCACTTTTGACAATTCTTAGCAAACTTGATAGACTCTTTCTCCATTTCAGGCCAATAGTACCTAGCCCTAATAAGTTTTTGAGCTAGTGTTAAACCGTTTGAGTGTGATCCACAAATACCAGCATGGACTTCCTCTAATGCATGTTGAGACTCTTCCTGTTCTAAACATCTAAGTAGCATACCATCTAGACCTCATTTGTACAGATCATGACCAATGATGACATATCAGGAGGCATTACGGATAAGGTATCTCTTTTCATGGTGGTTGAAGGTATCAGGAATGATTTGGTCTTGGAGATAGGAGAATAGGTTTTTGTATCTGGATGAATCATGACCAACAACAGTGTAGATCATGTGGGTTTAGGGGGAATCATATGCAGGATAAGATAGTGCTTCCACCAGGAACTCATAGCGTAGCTCATGTTTAGGCTGTTGTAATAGAGTAGATAGCATTGCCATTGCATCGATAGCCTTGTTCTCTGTTCTAGGAATTTGCTCAAATGTGATAGATAGGAAATACTTCTTTATATCATCTACCATTCTTTTGTAAGGAATGAGTTTTTCATCTTTAGTTTGGTACACATCATTGACTTGATGAATAACAAGTCGTGAGTCTCCATGAATGTGTAATTTTGTTACTCGCCACTCAATTACTAGTTTAATGCCATTAAGAAGGGTTTCATATTCTGCAATATTGTTTGTGCAAGGGAACTTTAATCTGAATGCTTTTGGGATTGAGTATCCTTGAGGAGTTATGAATAATATGTCTGCTCCTGATCCATTCTGTGTATAGGAGCCATCAAAGAATAACCACCATTCTCTAGAAAAAAGAGTCGTGATAGAGGAATCTAGAAATTCCATTTGCATTGGTGTATCATCAATCATAGGTGCATCTACTAATTAATCAGTAATAACCTATCCTTTGGTAGCTTTTCTTTCCACATATTCAATGTAAAATTCACTTAAGAGCATGAACCATTTAGCTAATCTACCTATGAGGGCAGCTTTGCTTAGTAGGTACTTGAGTGGGTCAATTTTAGCTACCAAATGTGTGGTATGAGCTAACATATAATGTCTTAGTTTCTGTGATGCAAAGATCACAGCTAGACAAGCTTTCTCAATCATTGAATAATTATTTTCATATGCAACCAATGTTCTACTGATATAGTATATAGCTCTTTCCTTTTTGTTCTCATCATGTTGTGCAAGCAATGCCCCCAATGATGTATCTGTAGCGGAGACATATAAGATCAAAGGCTTCCCTGGAATGGGAGGCATCAAGATAGGAGGATTTGATAGATACTTCTAGATATGATTAAAGTTTTTATCACATTCTTCATTCCATGCAAAGGTCACACCTTTATGTAATATTTTTGTAACAGGTTGTGATATGTCTACTAGTTGTGATATGAATCTTCTAATAGATTGAACTCTTCCTTGCAATGTCCTCATTTGACTAATATTCTTTGGAGGTTTCATTTCCATGATAGCCTTTACTTTAGTTGGATCAACTTGAATGCCCTTCTTTGAGACTATGTATCATAGGAGTTTTCCAAAAGTGACACCAAAAGCACACTTCTTAGGATTTAGTCTAAGACTAATTTTTTCCATTCTGTCTAGTATCTTGCTCAAGTCATTTAGATGTTTAGCTCTAATCATATATTTTGCTAAAGTATCATCAACATAATCCTCCATAGTCCTATGCATCATGTCATGAAAAATAGAAGTCATAGCTCTCTGATATGTAGCACCAGCATTCTTAAGCCCAAATGGCATGACATTCCAACAGAAGGTGCCCCATGCACATGTGAAAGCATTTTTCTCTTGATCCTCTGGAGCAATTTTTATTTGATTATATCCAGAAAAACCATCCATTAAAGAATACATCTCAAAGTCCGCAATCATGTCCACTATCATATCAATGTTAGGTAATGGAAAATCATCCTTAGGGCATGCTCTGTTTACAACTCTAAAGTCTATGCATATTATTGTTGATTTATCTAGTTTTGAAATAGGTACAATATTAGAGATCCACTCTACATATTTAATAACTCAGATGAATCCAGCTTTCAGGAGCTTCTCTAATTTAGCTTTTACCAAGAGTACAACATGAGGATGCATCTTTCTCAATTTTTGCTTGACAGGTTTGACATTTGGAGCTATAGATAAATGATGCATTATAAGATTAGGATCCAATCCTGGCATATCTGAATATTTCCATGCAAAGTTGATCTTCTTCTCTATTAGGAATATTGTAAATTTTTTCTTCTCTTCTTCTAATAAATATTGTGCTACATGAATCAACTGTGGATCTTCTGTTGTTCTCAAGTTGATGGATTGAGTGGTCTCAATTAGAACTGGAGATCTGTCCTATAAATGACTCAGAAGGACATCAAATATCTCATCCTTAGGCACCTCAAAGAGGTTTTCACCTTCAAATACGTCTTTTATTTTTACTTTTGCAGGTTCTGAGACTGCCACAAAGTGGTTTTCACCCTCAAAACTCCTGTTCTTTTTATTCTTATTCTTATTTTTCTGACTAAGATACTTGATGTCTGACTCCATCATGCTAATGCTCGGTTCACTGATGGAAGTCCTCATAGGCTCAACTACATTAAGGTAGCAAGCAAGGGCATAGTCATTTGGGAAGGTATAAATACCATGGCTTAGATTTTTGGAGGTTTGATCAAGAAGTTCAAGATGTTGGATAGTCAAAATGGGGAAAGATTGGGAGATAGTGTTTACGGATATGGATCTGTCATCATTGGTCCTAACCCGATGCTCGAGTTCAAAGGTGATATTACAACTTAAGATATTCAATTTGTGAATAGGCTTAATGTCATTATGGGAGTCCAATTTAGCCATAGGTGGATCAGACTCGATAAGTTCATCATTTCCCTCTAGACTTACGTTGGGTTTAGGTGCATATTGGTGAATAACATCAACATGTTTCTCTGTAATAAGCTCATCTTCTTCTAGAATGGCTCCCCATTCATAGTCATTAGATTCTTCATCTATGCCTCTAGGAAATCTAAGAACATGAGTAAAGTCAGGATGAATACCCCAAGAAGGGTTACCCTCAGATTCTGATTTGAATTCATACTCATGAGAATTTGTCTCAGAATAACTACCACCTTCCTCTTTTCCTATTTGATTGTCTTCGAGATTAGCCGGTTCTTGTGTTGCAACTATCTCTTGATTGATAGTAGGTTCTTGTGTTTCTAATACATTAATTCTTTTGATTGGATCATCTTCAACTTCAAGGAGATTCTTGATTTCTTTAGGCAAACGCTCGTACGTAGGGAATAAGTTCTGAGCTGTCTAAATCACTATCTGATGGTTTAGTTTCTTCTTTCTTAAGAAGGGGTTCTCCTAGTGCAATCTTCTCTATGACATGGGAACAATTACCTTTGAGGTGGAAGGGTTTCTTTTTAAAGCCTAAGCCAACAGTATCTTTGTTTGCCCTACCAGTATGTGAAATAGGTGTTATAAGACCTTCTCCTTTGACTCCTAGAGGTCCTTTACCTGAATATCCCATCTTAGCTATCAGTTAATCTCCTGGACCATATGCCTTAGAAGGGATTTTGGGTATTGTAGAGTCACTAGTTGGAACAGCTTGAGATTCAGGTTCATCTTTGTATAGCCATGTAAGCATAGCTTCATCTTCTTCAAATTCTTGCTTGGAGACTTGTTCTGCTACAAAATTCTTTTTATATGCCTCAAGAGGTTCTTTAGAGTCTGGTTTGGACTGTTTTAAAGATTTTCCATAAGACTTAGGTGAGATAGGTAGAGATGTCAAAGATAAGACTGGCTCTATAGTATATTCTCCCATACAATTGTCTTTGATATTGACCTCTTTTGCAAGATCTTCCATTTTAGATGTGGATGCTTCTTTTGTTGGCTCAATGGAAGATTCTTTGTTATTAGGCATAATTTTATCTACACTTTCTTTCAATGTATTGCAAGTGGTGGATATGTCGGCTAGAATAGTGACCTCTACTCCTTCATAAGGAAATTTCAAGCATTGGTGAAATGTAGAAGGAATAGCCTTCATCTCATGTATCCATGGTCTCCCCAGAAGAATGTTGTAAGCCAAAGGTAGATCAAGAACTTGACATATAGTATCTCTGATAACTAGACCTGCTCTGATAGGTAAGACAATGGTGCCTTTAGAAGATCTTTCTTGTTCATCATAGGCTTTTATAGTTATTTTCTTTCTAGGATCAATAGCCAATTTTGAAAATCTCAATTGTGTGACCAAGCTATAAGAACAAATGTTTAGGCCAACGCCCCCATCTATCAACACATGTTTGACTCTACAGTTCTGGATCAAGACTTCTATATGCAAGGGCTGGTTATGCAGGTGACTCAAGGAGTTGTCATCTTCCTTTGAAAAGGAGATATATTGTGGAGATTTAAGATGTCCAACCATAGTCTGGAACCTGTCTAAATCAAGGTCATCAGGAACATTGGATCCAAGCAAAGCTTTGTCTAGAATGGCTCAATGAGCTAGAGATATTTGAAGTAACTCAAACATGGAGATTTTTGTATTAATATGTTGGAGTTGTTGAACAATGCTATAAGATGTTGGCCTCGTATCTTTAGGATTGGAAGATTTAGAAACAACCTTCTGTTTGGAAGTGGAAGAAAGATTGAAGGGCATCTTAGGGACATTTGATGAATTTGGGATTTGTCCATTCAGATGTGCCTGAGCCTGTGATTGATTCACTGCATTAGCTGAAGTATGATCTCTATCTCTTCACACAATTATGATGACACTGCAATGCTCAGAAAGACAAGGTTCAACCATATTGATAATAGCATTATTTCCAGGGTAAGCATAATTGACCTTTGCCCCCATATTAGGCTGAGAAGATGAAACTTCTTGACCATGTTTCAGAAATGGTTCTGTGAATGTTGTATGATCATTATTGCTCTTATGATTGTCAATCATGATTTCTCCCTTATCAATTAGATCTTGAATAGTATGTTTCAAGCGTAAGCAGTTATTAGTTTTGTGACCTTTACCCCAATGGAAATCACAGAATTCATTCTCTCTCCACCATTTTGGCTTAGGATCAGGATCAGATTGTTAGATCTCAGGCAAAGAGATGATGTTATTAGCCAACAGATTTCTCATCGCTAATTCCAAAGATTCCCTAAGAGGAGTGAACTTTCATTTATTATCAGCGGACCAACATTTGTATTCTGACTTCTTTTGAGATGGTTCAAATACCTTTTGCTCTGAAGCTTTGATAGCTTGGGTACCAATAGTTAGATTGAAAGCCGATGCCTTTGATGGGGCATGGATAGTATTAACAATGCCATCTATGATGATGCCTTTATTCTTGTTCCAATTTTTGTTCTTGTCTTTAGAACTGGACCCTGATTCGTACTTGTCCTTTTGAAGTGTGATGTCTCCTTTTTTCACAAGTACTTTTTCAATTTTGATCGCATTGTCTACCATCTTATCAAAAGATATATGATCTTGCATTTGTAAAGGGTAGTTGATCTCTGGAATAAGATTATTGATGAAGATTTCTACTTTCTCAGTTTCTAGAATAGGCCTAGCATATAGAGAGAATTTCTTCCTCCATCACTTGAGAAATGTCAGGAATGGTTCTCCTGGATATTGTTTGAGATTGTAGATATCGATCATGGTGACTGGATGTTGAATATTGTAGGAGTATTGTTGATAGAACAATTTGATCAACTCCTCAAAATTTTTTATAGTAGAAGGCAATCTAGAGAACCAATGAATGGCTGCTCCTCCTAGAGATCAAGGAAAGAGATGCATCAAATAAGTTGGTTCATGCATGAACTCCAGAGATTGTGTACATAATTCTTTGACAAGATCTTGAGGATCAGAGTATCCATCATACTTATCATATTTAGGCATCTCTACTCTTTTCGGGAAAGGTAGCATGTACAAGTCTTTGTCAAATGGAAAAGGACATATGGCCTCCATGGAGAACTCCTTGGGCTCCTTTTCTTTCTCAAGTTTATTAAGTTTGACTTGCATGGTATGCATCTATTTCATCATAGCTATGAGTGGAGTTTCTTCCTCATGCGTAATGATATCTTCAACATTAAAGTTGGGAGGAAGTTTAGCTCCTTGATGAGCTAATTGTAAAAAGTATGTCTGTCTGTCTTCTTTCAAGAAATGCTTCATCATTCGTTTGAAGTTATCATCATTTTGATATTGAGCAATTTCATCAGGTGTGGGTTCCTGATCTGCACCATGTTGAGATTGAGCTCTTTGAGAGCCAAATTTTGTCCCTACTTGAGACATGGTAGGAGTTCTCCCTGGGATAGATTGAGGAGGAGTTTGTTGATTACCTCCATGAGTTGATGAAGGAAGAATGTAACCAGTTTTTAATTGAAAGTTGCCAAGACCGTCATCTTCGTAAAGACTAGAATTGTACAATTGCTCAAGAGTTGGACCCCTAACAGTGGTTATAGGTAAGGTATGGGATGATTCTCCAGATTTCTTATGAGAGGAAGCTCTAGTTTCCACCATTAACCTTGGGTGAAGCAAAAGAACAAGATGAAGATAATTGAAGAATGAATTGATTCAAGAAGATCAAATGATGCAACCTTGTCAAGGTTTGATTAATTGAAGCTTAGATTGGACTTAGATGAAGGAGACTATGTGCTAGATGTATGGGTAGATTCCCAAAGGATAGCGGACATGAGTTCACAACACTTAGCCATTTTGAAGATGTATTGAAGATTGATAGTTATGACAAGGTTTTGACACAAGATGATAAAGACTCAAATCGATTAAACAGAAGGCTAAATCAGATTCCAAAGGCCACTGTAGGAAAATGATTGGATTCTCATTAGTTGTTGCTCCATTCCTAACACAATGATTTTCTTGACAGATTCTGGAAATAGGCTGGAAAAGCTAGGTCTCTGACAGTTTTGACAACTTTCTGGCAATTTTTCAAAATTTCTCAAATGACTTTCTACAGGCTCGTATGACAGTGGGTATAGCATGAAATGATAATTGACAAACTCGTACGACTATTACAAAACTTGCACAATAGTTGATAGTAGGGTTTTTGACTTTTTGGAATTGACTGGTAGCAAAACTCATACGACAGTATACCTGATACCATACGATAATCTGGGGGTTCTGAAATGACAATAGCCGAAAGTCGTATGACTTTCTGACTTTACAAGATGACTTTTGAGTCTAGAAAGGTGTTTAACATCAGATTTTGCAATTTTTGAGATTTTCAGTTTTAGAGTGTTCACAAAATTGTCTATCCATATTTGAAGATTGTAGCGGATTGATTCGTTCTTAGTAACCAGATAGATAAACAAGCACGCAAAATAGCAAGCAAGTGATTTCAAGCACGTCTGAATACAATGAACAGGGGACAAAGCAACCCTACACATGAACAATCAAGTGACTGATTTGTGCTAATCCCTAGGAATGCTAACAGTATATGTTCCAAAAAAATTACAATAACGCACATATTCCTAGAAAAATGAAAATTTGGCCTCACTAGGGTTTTTAGTAATGGTCTGACTCTGCAACTTTTGTGATCTCAAGAGGGTGAACTCCAATCCAGGTGCACCGAGGTTTTGACACAGTCCTAGAACTTAATCTTCAAGATCTGCTAGGGAGATTTGACAGCCCAATAAGAGACCACACCTATGGAGATTTCTTCCACAAGGACATTTATATAGCGGTTGTCACTACCACGATGAAAATGGCTATTACTGCTTGAGGTTTTGTCAATGTGGTTGACCCAATTAAGGGAATGTCCACTATGGTTAACCCTCTCTAAAGGTGACTCACAAAATATACCATATGGAGACTGGTTCCAGATTCAAGGATCTGAGTTTCTGGTACTACCCAAAAAGGGAGTAGAGCATAGTCCTCTAGCCTTTTCACTTTTAACCCAAACAAAGAAGATAGATTGATCTGACATGCTAAGACCAAGATTATCTCACAAAGATCTATGATGTCAACCACTCATGATCTATCAACCTCTTCAGAGAGAGAATGTATCAATCAGAAGCTGAAGATGCACAAATCTAGTAGAACGTGAGACTCTCAGTAACCTCCCTACCTACAAGGGTTCCTTCATTGACGAGTTTCACTGGAAACCCACTCTCTCAAGAACCATGAATAGTGTTCATAGGGCCTATTTACTATGTGTAACAAAGATGCTGAAAAGCAAATCTATGTTTGTTTTTAATAGCCCAAAATGAAATCTGTGATATGAAAGCAATAAAGGTCACACAAGCTTGACACGTAAGAGTTCTTTTTAATCCAAATCAAAATGTTATCAGCTGAGAAGATTACCTGAATTCCTCACAATGCGCTTAGTAGATTCTTACCCATTTTTAGCAATTCTTACACTTTTCCCAATCAAAACCAACAGAAATCAATCAGAAGCAGCAAATTTCAATTGTTAATGTTAGTTGTTAATCCAAATTAGGAAATTTTTTTTGGAAAACTGCCTGAAAAAGTGAAATGACAATTGAAACCTGGCACTAAAACTCGTACGACAGTGGGTCACCTCCCAAATGATAGTCCAGAATCTCGTACAACAATGGGTATCAGACCATACGACAATAGAGCCTCTAAATGACAATGTGATTCTAGTAGTATGATCCTCGATCAAATAAATTGTTGTACGATAGTGGGTATCCTCTGATACGAGTTTCTGACAAAACTCATATGAAAATTGTATGGACAGAAATTAAAAATTGTAGCTTGGAACAGAAAATGACAAGAAGATGATAGAAATTGATAAAAATTAAATGGAAACCCATTTCAGGGCCCCACGGTGGGCGCCAAAAATGTGTGTGTGAATTTTGTACCTAGTTGTAAACATAACACTTCGGTAAAACATTAGAGGTTAGCAAAAATTGAAATCGTGCAATGAAATGAAAACTAAACTAACCAAGTGATTTACTGCCTTCTAGTAGATGCGAGTATGTATTCTTAGATTGGACCGAGATCAGTGACCTTGACGACACCTAAATGAAGGATTTGAATGCAAAATCTAGATGCAAATTAATCTCTTTTTTGTTTTGTTTTTCTATGCAATAATATGAAAAATGATATGAAAGTTAATCTATATGAAAAACTAATATGCAATACAATTAATCTAACAATGATATGCTAAATATAGATGATCTCACAAAAGTTGTTGATTCACAAAGAAGCTTCAATTCTTCAGATGTCAATTCGCTAGCATAAGTTTGCAAAATTATGAGATGATTTGTGAAGAGTTGAGCCTTGATTTTATAGAAATCCAAGGCTTTGGGGATGCATGGAAAAAGCAATAAATCACTCAGATGATTTTTGAGTCAACAAGGAATTAAAGATAGTTAACTCACAATAAATCATGCAAAAACAACTTTTTCATTTAAATCAGAAGTTGAGATCAACTTTCAACTCAAAATAGAGTTGAGTTTATTTTTGAAACAACTTGAATTGATTTTCTAATTTATAGTTTAACTTTTTTTTGATGTGCATAACTAATTATGAATTAAATAAATAAAGTGATTTATCCTCAACTTAACTAATTTTTTAAAAATAAAACAATTGATTTATGGGTTAATCAATTATTAAATCAAACTTTTATTCAAAAATAATATCATTAAATATGACAACTTGCTTTAATTAATTAAATAAGAATTTAATCAACTAATGATAGGAATTTTGATTTATTGTCAAATTTAAATAATAATAATTAGGAATAAATATAATTAAATTCAATTAAATAATTAAGTGGTAGTATTAAATCTAATTAATTAAATATTCAAAATATTCAATTAATCAAACTTTAGGATAAATAGGATTTATCACCAAATAATTATTAAATCAAAGATAATTAGGATAAATAGGAATATTTCTAAGAATATTCTCCGATGCAGAATTTAGGATAATCAATTAGAATTTGATGATGTGTCGATGTGCCTTAGGTTAGGACTTTGATGTTGATTTCATTCGATGTGTCAATATAGGAGGTTAATGAACCTATAGCCCATTTTTGGGGTATTACAAAATCTGCTACATCCTAGACTTAGAACTTGGAAGCGAAAATAATTCAAGTCCTGGTCCTTCTAAATGATCCAGGAAATCCTTTTATAGAAAAAGGATTGCAAACAAGCTATAGATCACTTACGAAAATATCATAGATAAGACAAAGGACACAAAGCAGTTGCAATTTTCAAAAGTGTACGTTAATTTAAGTGCCAAGTCTTCTGCAACAACTTCCAAAAATAGTTCAAACCCTACCAAGTGTTGCCTTTGCATTTGTGACTTCATACATAATATTCCCTGCAGTATGCTTTGCTTAAGGAGTTGGGGAAGTGCCACCTGTTGTGATCTTAGTGGGTGCTTATTCTGTCTATTTTCTCTATGGAAGAAACATCTTTCCCATAATTGTAAACCTCTTTACTGGGCCAAAGAAAATGTAACCACCTCATCCTTCCTTTCTGTCAAAATATTTAATTAATTTTCATCTATTGAAACATCTTATTTTGGGCTTCAAAGCACTCCCCATAACCGTCCTTGGAATAGAAAAATCCATTTCAACTTGTCATTTCTGGTTCACTGTATCAAACCCTGTAGAAAACCCTTAATCAATTTGAAAATCTGGCAACAATGGCTAATTGGTTAGTTTTTAAAATGTGGTCATTGATCTTTATCTTTCTCGACACATCGGGCGGTCCCTATTAATCAACAACAGTCAATTAAGCTTTGAAAAATATTCGGCCACATCATCTTTTCCTTCGGTGACCAATCAGAAATGAACACCTCATCACACCTAGCAGTATCTTTATCTTAACCTGGGCAAGCACCTTGACCCTAAGTCATTCAGAGATTATGCAACTAAAGGATTCATTAGGTCTTGAAACATTTTACTTAACCCAAGGTTAGTCTAGAGATTCTATGAACAAAGCATTTGCGTGATCGCATAATCTTTTCTTGACCCGTCATTTCATCTAGTGAACTAGCGACCACCGCCTGATCTATATGTATCAACGGTCCACACTGAGTCTCAAAGTCCTTTATCTTAACTCAACCTTTCATTATGAGATCTCACGATTGAAGGAACTCATGATTGCTGGATCCTGGCACTAAACCCAGTTCCATCTTGAGATCATGCGACCAAAGCATTCTCATGATTGTTGAATCTTTTCTTGACCCCTGGTCACATTAAGAGAATACGCACTAGCCATTGATCATGTCTCCATCTACGGTCCTCATTGATCACCCAAAGCTTGGTCTTAACTCAACTTGGATCTGGAGATTAAGCGACTGAGGATTTCTCATGATCTCTTAACATATCACTTAACCCCAGTTTGGTCTGGAGACTCAGTGACCAAAGCATTCACGTAATCTCTTGAGTTTCACTTAACTCATGGTTTGATCAAGAGATCACACGACCACCGTCTGATCACATCCGCATCCACATCCCACGCTGAATCTCTAAGCCTTTAACTTAACTCATCTTTTATCTGGCGATCCAGTGACTGAAGACTTCTTATGATCACTCAATCTTTTCTTGACCCTGGTTAGATCCTGAGAACACGCTAACAAAGCATTTGCTAGATCGCCAAATATTTTCTTAACCTTGAGTTTTATTAAGAGAACAAATGCCCGCTATTGATCTAGATCATCATCTACGGCCCTCATTGAATCATTTAATGTTAGCATACTTGACTCCTTAAAGTGGAGATTCAACAACTGAAGCAATCCTTAACTGCTCGCCAGATCACTGAATGTTTAGCCACTAACTACCAAGATTAGGAGAACATGTGAACACTCAGTCGCTAAGTCGCTGAATACAAACTTAATTGCCCGGGCTTAGAAAATAAAACATGTGCAGAATGGGGACTTTAAGTGGCCCAAAAAGGTAGTGAGAAAATAGAATAAGGGTAGGGTTTTGGACTTAGACAATTTTTGAAACCCTTGGACATGGATAAACCCTAATTATTAGACCTTCAAATAGCCATATCTCTCTGGTTTTTGTATTTAAGCACATGTGATCTTGATTGGAGCTTGCACACACCTTAAACTATCCTTGACTAAGTTTGCAAGCTATAATACATCATAAATTTTCTTCGCTGACCAAAACAAGTTTGTAGTAGGGCATGGCAGTTTCACAAGGCTTTGCAATGATGAAGACCATTTTCTAAGATTTTGGCAATGACAGGAAAATGGTCTAACAGAGGGAACTTCTTTTGGAATAGGTGTTGAAGTATGCTCTTTAGATGGTCTTGGAGAACTATGGTTAAATAGACCTCTTTTAGACCATTGCTTTCTACTAGGTGTGTGAAGCTCATCACCTATATGGTTTTTTGGGTGATCCTTATAATACGACCTAGTGTATCTTTGTCGACTCATGGTAATTTTGACAAGATACTTTCACAAATTTATTTATGCTAAACAAGTAACTGGTAAACATAGATTTCAGAGTTGCCACCCACAAAACTTGTGGGGATAAATTTTGTAAACTGGTCTTTTAAGTAAAACAACAAACGGTTAACAGGAAACTGTAACAAGCTTATTGTAAAAAATATTTAAAATCCACAACGGAGTTGCCAATTTTGTTAGTGCTTAAAGTCGCAGATGATCAATACCAATCAAAAAACTCTGATACTTAACTCTTGTGATCCCAATAGATGCACCTATCAATACTAAACACTAAGGTGTTAGATTTAGATCCTTCTTCACTTTGAGTTCCAACCTCGGGCGGGTGTACCTATTTGATTCAATTCTTCAAAGAATCACAAAAATCATCTACATAATTGACACAGATAAGAATGTTTGTTTTTTTTAACAAAACTTAACATAAATTGTTATTTTATATTGCCGATGGTGAGAATTGTAATTTAAACAATGATCAGTGCCAAATCCTAGGGCATTATAGAGTAAAAAAAATACATCTACAACAAATCTCTCAAATCAAATAATCCCAAAACCCAGATAAAATGCCTTACAAATTATCCTCTCATTAACATGCACAGTCATCAGATTCTTGCACAAATTATAAATTCCATGAGACCTCCCTTAAGATTTACCCTTCCCTTGAAAGAAACTCAAGATTAACCCCACTATCTACCTTGTAGATGATGTATCAAAAATGCCTAACAAATGTAATACATAAAGAAATCAAAATTCATACATGAAGACAACAAAATATATACAAGGAATTTCAGTATATTTTCATTGATAAATGTTAGAGTAAAATATTAATTATATTAATTAACTTTACTCCCTTCTTAAGATGTCAACTCTTTTGCTTTAGTTGTTTATATTTAAACACAGATGCACTAGTTGTTCTAAACTCATGCACTAGTTGTTTTAAATATAAACTTACATGCATTAGTCATGTAATAATCAAACGAATTATTACATGCACTAAGGTTTGCCTTTCAAGGCTTTCGATCTCCTTTATAAGGATGATCCATTGTATATTTTATTCATTCATTATTTGAGGATATTTTCTTCTTCATATTTTTGAGTCAAACCCTTGCCCTCTTCTTGTCTCTACTTCCTTGTAATAGGTTTTTGTATGCAGGTGATCTTCGGGTTTTGTGGATTTGTATTGCTCAAATCCTATAATAAATCTTTTGTATCAATACATTTAGAGACTAAGATTCTTATAATCAAAACACTAATACAAAAAACTCTCCTTCCAATAAGTATTTCACCATCACCTACAACATAGAAAACTAACTATATATACACTAGCCATCTTGGAATCCTCAAGAAAAGGATGCAACAAGCTTCAGATGGCTAGGATTGTAACTTGCACTAGAATACAAAATATATTTCAAAATGAACAGAAAAAGGGAAATTTGACGCCAAAATTATGTTTCTACTCATAGTGAACTCCTCAAGTGGCACCTTTGTCTGTAGGTATTCAAAGTAACTACTGAAAGTTGTTCTATGAATGATGATCCCCTACCGGCTAACATACATCATCCACTTCAAGATAGTTACCCTCTCTGTGCTCAAGGATTAGGTGTCATGTTGTAGTTCACTCTTCTTCCATTGCCTCTAGGTCAATAGTAGTTAGCTTCTTCTTCTTCAGCTTGGTTCTTTTGTCCCAAGCTGCAACTTCTTCCTCTGAAGGGCAGGTGTACTCTTTCAGGATCTTCAACAACTTGACCTATTTTTCCCATCTTAAATTAGTGATGGCTTTTGTGTCAACAACAAATCTGGTACACTCATTTTAAGTTTTAAACATGTCATCCAGAATGTTGTTGAACCTGTCAATGTCTTGTTAGGAATAAGGTGTCTCAACCTTGGATAATTCCTATTCTTATTATTTGTTTTGTAAAATGTATTTCTTGCAAATAATGTTGATGTGTCAGCATCTTGAATTGTGTGTAAGGAGATCATGGCTAAAATGGTTATGACGGATTCCTATGACACATAAGAGCTATGTCAGGAAGATTCAATGACAGGTGAAGACATGTGGCAACTGATAAATTTGAGTACTGTACACTCTTCCCCAATCGTGGGGTTCGGGGCATTGTCCCAGAAAAAATTTTGGGGTTCCTATTTTCTCAGAGAATGGTAAAACCCTAATACGGTTATCTTTGGGAGTAGCCCTAAAAAGTGAAGCGCATGATATAAGCTTTTTTAGGGTTGCGAAGAGATATGATGCGAGTGTATTGTTGGAATTTTTTATGCTGTTGTGATTTGTCTTCAAGGGTTTAGAAATCTTCTGAAAGAACTTGCATTGCAAGTATATTGTAAGCTGTAATAGTTTTGATCAATACATTGTGCAGGTTTTGGAGTGCTGGGGTTTTTACCGAAAGGTTTCCCCAGGGTATATCATTGTGTCATTCTCTATTTTTCTGTATGTATGGTATGTGGTTGCAATATCTTTGTTAAAGTAGTTAACGAATCTAAAATTGTAAGGATTTAAAAGAATTTGCATAATACTCTCCTATAGAGATTAGTGTAGGAAGCTATTTTCGCACCTGAGTTTTCTTACATGTCTAGGGAGCCATCATCATTCAAAAAGACCTCCTGCCTAGTCACCACCTGACCCATGCTTGATTTCCACTCCTTAATACTTATGATGTTTCCATCATCTCCATAAATTGGAGGCAAATATTTATTGTAGCCTGGGCCAAACATGTCCATCTTGTCCTTTACCTGATTGGCCTTGCCCTGAAAGAAATCCCAAGTGGTACCAATTAACTCTATTTTTTATCCCACTTCAACAACTATTTATGGGATATCTGACCAATGTGGTTGCAGTAGCTCAAGCTTTTCAAACAAGGAACCTCTACTAGACCATATGCTAAATAGTGGCTCTAAAGCAGCCACAACATCCTTTACACTTTCATTGGTCTTTTGTAACATAGTGTATGAGCTATGAACCGAATCCATTTTCCCTTTGACTATTTCACATCTATGTTGTATGATGTCAGAGAGAACCTTTAGGGCTATATTCAGCTTGTTCTTCTCTGATTCTTCTCCTACCTCAATAGGAACCTCTGCCACTGATTACACTACAACTTCAATTTGTAGGACTGGAGTAGGAGCTGCTTTAGATGCTTCTTCAAGCTTAACCTTTACTTCTTCAAGCTCATCCTCTAGTGCCTTGATTTTCATCAATCTTTTCTCTCTATCCTTTACTACAACCATGGCATCATCAAACAGCTTGCCATATCGGTCTGATAGTTGAGCAGTTTTAGCCTCATTCATTTAGGCAAAATGTGTCACTACTTTTGACACGTCAAGGTCACTAGTGTTTGGAATAGTCTAGATGATCTTGTTTCCTTCCATCTTTTCCTCTATGCTAACCAAGGAAGGCTTTTGAGTCATTGGGGCAAGAGACCACATTGGCAAAGCCTGCGATTTACGGTCATATCCACTCCCTCTTATCATTTCACCTATTTGGGCCTCATAGGAATGACTACCCTTTGGTTGCCTTCTAATCTAATTAATGATGAAAGTTGATGTTAAATCCCATCCTGGTACCAATAACATTCCACTAGATTTTACTAGTTTCCTAGCTTCCTCAACATAGATGTTTTCTGACTTAGACTCGTATTTAGCTAGTGCTTTTAGATATTCACTACTAGGATTAGCACCCTCGGTCATTGATTTGGCTATTTCTTGTTGTCTTTTCCATATCAAGAAGTTCTTGAATTCCTCACTCTTGATGAATTGGTCATCATTGAGCAATTCTTCGTGATATGGCTCTCATTCATCTTTGCAAAGAAGGAGGGGCAATTCCACTTCTTCTTGTGTAGCCACCCTTTTTCCTTCTCTGATGCTCTTCCTCATATGGTGATAATATGACCTATCACTAGGCACTAGGGCTGCAACCCTATCATTTTCCTTCTTTTATTTATTACCTTTTGAAGGCTCTCCTTCCTCAATTCTCTATTTCTTCTAAGGAGGTTCTGAAACATCCTCTACCTTAAGGCCATCCTTGTCAAGATTAATAATAGGAGGTTGATTGATTTGGGGTGGGCTATCTCCTTCCCATGAGCTGTATTCTTCATAATTAGAAGAAGAATAGTCCCTTTTTACCTCTTGCTTCTCTTCAAGTTGGGCCTCCAATTGGTTTGATAGGGTATCATATATATTTACCATTCTGTCAATTCTTGTCAAGTAGGGGAGGTCTGGGAAAAATCTTCCAAAGGCAATTACAGCCTTTCTAATTTGAGCTTCCAAATTCAATAAGTCATAGAATTTGGTAAGCCTCTTTCCTATCTCATCTTCATCTAACATGTTTCTAACTACATCTTCATCACATCCCTCATGGTCTCTAATAGTACCAATGTGGGGGATAAGCAATTTCCTGGAATTCTTGATAAAGTCTTCAGAATCCACATGTATGTATATAGAAGAGGCCATCTTGAAATGATTTAGCCACATACTAATATGTGGCAATACTCTCTTCCCAATAAGAAAAGTACTTAATTTGAACTGTCGGGGAGTAAAAGTTCCCTTCTTATGTGGAGCCAGGTGCTCCTTATTAGTCCATACCAGTTGCCAAAGAAATTATAGCTGAGAAACCCTTAGTGGCACATATTTTGGTAGTATATGAGGGGGTTGTGGGCAACCATAGACTCTAATCAATGTGTAGTTCTAGCCCAAATATAAATCACCCCAATTATGGCCCTTTTTCCATTTGTCAACAAATTGTTTAGGTCTGAGAAGCCTGAGCAACCTAACAGGAAGCCTCATGATGTTTGTCCCCATTAGGTTCAAGATTGGATTAACAATCCAATTTTGAAAACCACTAAAATCATTTTCATTCGAGGTGTAGTTCCACACCCTCAACCACAGTTGCATTGGATTTGGCTATCCCTCAAACATTGTCCATGGTCTCAACATGTGCACATCCAAATTATCAACATTGTAGTACAAAATCAAATACATCAACAAAGAATAATGCAAGAATTTGATTGGCTTCTTCTTTGCATTGATGCATATCAAACCCTCATGCATCCTATCAATTACATATTGAATGCAATCATAGTATGTGTTGGCATGTGAGTTTTGTATGTCCAAGATTATCATCAGCAAATCAGCTGGCAATATTTCTTCATCTCCATCTACCCCCAAAACATGACATAACCCATATGCAAGATATTTCATATAAAAATGAAGGGATTTAAACTCATAAGGAGCTTTCATATGTGCAGGGAGAGGGGCAACATATTTACTAGTCCTAGGCATGTGACAGGCAATTTGGATTTTCACAAGCTCAACTTGCTTGACATAGTTCTCTTTCCTATTCCTAGGTCAATCTCAGTAGATGATGAGGAGTATAAACCGATAGATTTCATGAAGGATCCCCTATCAAGACTAACTAGGGCTGATTGGTCACGTTTCTTGATTGTCTTAGAAATAGGATCATAATTCCTAGCTAACTCAAACATGAGGTCAACATCGACAAAAACATCAGGAACTATTAGCTTTGCCATGCCTAGAGTCCATGCATTGCAGATTGGGATAGACCTAAAACAATTATTGTAGAAATAATTGAAAAGCATGAAACCAAAGCAAGAAGGGGTATTAGGATCCCTACAATTTGACAAGTCATTGATGAAATCTTCATCACTTTCCTTCTTGTTCTGATTAGAACCAGGTAGCAACTCAATAAATTCTTTAGAAAAATTGGGTTTACCCTTCTGTTCATCTCCCTGTTCTTTTGCTCCCTCACTATACGAGGCTCGGCTTGACTCAAGTTGACTCATCTTGTAATTTCTGATGAATACTCTTGGCTCTTCAAATTTGTTATACACACTTACACACTACAATAGCTCCAAATTTCACAATTGCTCTCTGAAATAGTGATAAGTGTAAATGTGTGAACATGTTGTCTATATATTATTGATCTATGAATGCGTAAAGATTGCCAAGATTTGCAGAAAATCTATCCCAAGTCACTTTAGCATTCACTCTTACATAACACCAAATTCAAATCAGAGCTAGTCGTAAGGTGAGATGTTGACAGGTTTCATTTAAAACTTGGAAAGTAAGTAAAATGAATGATTACTGTGTAATTTATTTAAAGCCCTTGAAAACTGATAAAAACCCTCACTTGACATCTAATTGGCTAGTCTATGTACTTTTAACATCTCGTTAGAGTACCTTTCCACATCAGAAGAGCTCTTTTTCTTTATCATTTATGAGAACTTAACCTGGCTCAATCTGGAGATTCAGCGACTTAAGACTTCGCATGATCTCAGAATAGTTTGATTAACTATAGTTACTTCTCATGAATGAGAGAATGAAGCTTTCACGCAATCTCCAGAACTTTAACTTAACTCATATTTGATTGTGAGATCCAACGACTGAAGTTTTTACATAATCTCCATATCTTTTCTTTCACCTCAGTTGTATCATGTGATTCTGCGAACATTGCATTTGCATAATCTCAAAATGTTTTACCTAACTCAAGCTTGATCACACGACTCAGCAACAATTGTATTCACATAATCGCAAGACACCATCACTAACCCCATTCATATCACATGATTCAGTGAAACGCATTTATCACCAAGTCGCTAGATATTCTTCTTAACCTTAGTTCAATCCTGAGATTAAACACCATACGTTGATCTTCATCATTATCCATGACCCTTGTTGAATCACTAAAATTTTTAAGACTTAACCATTTCATCATGAGATTAAGGGAAGACCTTTAGTCGCTTGATCGCTGAATGGGAGAGAACCTTTATCTTGTTACCTTTTACTTTGTTGATGAATCACTAGATGTAAAGTTACTAACCACCAGCTTTACGCGATTAAGAGAATACCTCTAGTCGCTAAATCACCAAAAAAATTACCTTAACTATCAATCATTCAGAGAATATGTGACTGAACAAACTATCACCCTTTTATAAGCTTTTCTCTGAATCACCTGATATTTCATACTTAACCGTTGGGACTTAGAGATTATGTGAACACCTCTTTCTCTAGGTCACTGAATGTTAATTCACTAACCGTCCAAATTGAATGATCCTGTGAAAGACTATTGTGATAAATCATTGAATGTTTTACTAACAACAATCTTTAACTTGAGATTAAATAACAACCGTCGATCTTGGATTTCATCACTGGTTGTCACTGAGTCACCAAATACTTCAAAGCTTCCCTACTACATCAAACGAATGGGTGATAACTGTTGTGCGAAATCATTGGATGTTTAGGAAAAACATCTAGGAATCATGCGATCTAGGAATAACTGTCGTTGAATAGCTAGATGACTTCACTAACTACCAACCATATTTGGAGATCACGCGACTGCATAAAATACATTAAAAGCCTTGACTGTATCACTTATTCATTGGATCAACAAGGACTTAACAATTTTATTATGAGATTTAGCAAACACAAGGGAGGATGAATAACCACGTGCTCATTTGGGAACTTAAGTGCTCAGAAATGTAATGTGAAATCAAAAGGTCTAGGGCACACTTAAGAAAATTTTCAAAGATAAAAACCCTACCAAGGGCCAAAAGACCTAGGGCAAGGATTTGTAGACATTTTTGCACATGATTCTCTTGAGATTCAGACCTCAATTGGATAATTTCTTGCAAATACGCAAAATGAAAAATACATAGGCATGATTCGAATGTCAATCAAGGACAAGAACTGACTCTTCAGAAAACCTAAAATTTACTCCAACAGGGGGAATCAAAGAGATTTATTTTTGAGATTACAAACGAACTGACATCACTTCAACTTTAAATCCTATTTATGAAAAGGAATCAAAATATGGAAACAACTGACTCTGTTTGGTATGATTTGATTTGATCTCAATGTACTCATGTATCATTCTTTGTTATGAGATGTATTTATTGCTTTATGATGCTTTATGGGTGCACTTTTTATTGATGTTTTTATGATGTTAATGGTAGATGTATATATATGAATGCAAATGTTTATGTAATGTTTATGCCATGGATATGTAAATAAATATGAAATGTATATGTAGTTGATTTAAATGTATCATGCAATGGATGCAATTATGTTTATATATGCAATGGTTCCTAAATGGATTTATAGGATATGTTTATATATTAATATGCAAATGGATTTATAACATCTCTTGCATGAAATCTTCTTGTTGATACATAGGTAGTCAATCATATCTCTGAAGATACAGTTGACCACTTGATGAGAGAGGATGATGATTAGTTCAAACTCAAGCCTAACATTCCATGTAGGAGATAATGTTAGAAGAGTAGTGATGTTCTCCAAATGAAAAATGCAAAGCTAACATGAATGCACCCTAGGAATTAGTCACTGGAGTTTTCTTTGAAAATTTCATCATTGAGATTTTTGGGACATTGTAGCCTATATAATTCTCACTGGTGCCACTGTGATCTTGAGAATATGAATATGGCCTATATTAGAAAAATGTGGAAAACTAACACAAGCATCAGGACATAAAAGCTCAGATGACCTGAGCATAATTTCTAGTTGATGTGTCAAGTAACCATAATCATCAAGGCATAAGAGGTCAAGATGACTTGAATGGTTCTTGTGTAAACAAACAAAATAACAAACAAGGAGATAGCTCCGACCTCATCTTAGTGTCCATATAAAATGATTCAAGGTATGTGCAACAATCCAATTAAGATGGAGGCTGTTACCATAGACATCCAATTTATTGGATAGTTTAGGATCATTGGAACAACATCGATAAGAAGACAAAGAAAAATGATTATGCCCCTAGTCTATGCTCCTCTAGTCATTTTAGACATCGTCCAGTTTCATAGAAAGGGATAATCTATAAATCAAATGATAAAAAAAAACATACCAATAAAATTCACAACCTTAATTGCTTCTCAATTCGATTAGACATCGCCAAGTTGCAATAGAGATGTGATCAACATCAATTTAGGAAGTTTTATGAGTGTTTGTTGGTTTGTGTTCTAGCTTGTTGAAGTGTATAGTGTTAAGAAATAATGTTTCATCATTCAAGTATTTCATTTGTTTTCTTGGATTGTGATTTAAGTTTATTCGATAAGTGTTGAGAAATATTGTTGCTTGATATCTTCATGTTGTGGGGTGTTGAGAAACACCATTCTGTGTTAGTGATGAACCTTTCAGTGGTTTTTGGAAAAATGACTCTGATTTTATTTGGATGGTGATATGGTTGACTCTCATGATAGGAAGTTCCCCCATAGAAAGACTTTAATGTCTTAGGATGAATATAAAGACTGATTCCAATCTATGCCAGTTTTGCATGAAACAATTGATTTGTCACGAAAGTGACTAGAAGCTATGTACAAATTGAAGAAAATGACAGGAAAGTATGAAGGATACCAAGACTCACATCGATAGATGGAGAATTTGACTACAATAGGAACCTATTTACCAAGTTTTCACCTACTTGCCCAAGATTCTATTTTTTCTACCAAGGTGGATGTTTACCAAGTTTTCACCAAGGCACTTTTTTCATTTTTTTCATTTTTTTGCTCTTTTTCAGTTTTTTATTTTTTTTTTATTTTTTTGAATTTTTGAGATTTTTGAATTTTTTTGGTTGATGCATCAAAGCTCCTATTTTCCAGGTTTTCAAAAAGATGATTGTTTTTTCAAGACTTTTTACAATTTTTATCATTTTTTTTTTTTAATCATTTTTCAAATTTTTAGAGATTACTCGTTCTCAAGAAAGATCACATTGGTTTGCCCCTAATGTCTAGCAAGGTATAGGACATGATGGATGGATAAGATGATGGATGAAGCAAAAAGATAATGAAGGATGAATTAAGTGAATGCAACCCTCAAAGACAGTCTCCTCAAGATTACCCAATCTAGGGAAAGGGAATATAGTAATGTAGGCTCATGAAGCGGTGTTAGATAACATATAGGATAATGACCTGGTGTCATGAAATAATGTGGTCCAAAAGAGTGGACATGTCAAGAGACTCCTGTTAATTTTTTTTTCATATTCTCATTCTTCATTTTGATCAAGACCAAGGGGTTGATTTGGATAAGCCATGTATAGGATCATGCAATGAGGATAAGGGGTGATGGAGATTATGAGTCAATGGTTTGAGATAATGGTAAGGACTCTTAGAAATAGTGATGGTCGATTTGGATAAGTAAGATCATGATAGGGTATCATGGGTGGAAGAAAGTGAGTATGATGATGGAAATGATAGTGGATGGAAGGATATATGATTCTCATGAATAAGTTCAATGTTGTCAAGATCAAAGGTGAAAAGAGGAAGTATGGATGCACATGAAATAGCTAGTGTGGATGAATCTTGCCCCCAAGTATAGAGTGAAAGAGTGAGGAATTATGCATGATGCCTATTTGTTAGGTTTTTATCATGGTACTTGTCCAAGGTGCCACGAGTAGTGGTTTTCACCATAGGATAAATTTATTTCTCTTCACTTTTGCTACCAAGGTGCCTGTTTACCAGGTTTTCACCAAGGCACTTTTTTGAATTTTATTTTTTTTGTGATTTTTTTTTGGAAGGAGTTAAAAAATGTTCCTCTTTGGATAATTCTCCTTTGAAGTGTATTATATGATGAGCCAAGGTTGTTGAAAAGATATTCTCAAAGATGTTCATGGGGTGATGGTAGAGGAATGATATGGAGGATAAGAAGATGGTGGCTAAAGATCTATACATAGGATGGGATAAGGGGAATGAAAGGATATGGAATGGGATGATAAGGAGTAAACATAGGGGTTTGATAGTATCTATGGTATTGAAATGTTTATGTAGGGGTCGATGGAAATGGTGATAAGATCAACATCGACACACACCTTGAAGGGTAGTGGACGGATGGAGGAAAAATGGATGGAATATCCTGAGACTTTGATGTATGAGGTGATGAAATTTGTTTGGAAGGAGATGGAGTGAAAGCCTTTGGAAGCTTGGATGTCAACTCTAATTTTTCCTTTGTGTTCAATTCCTTTAAGAGAGACTTGGGAATCCACATAGATTTAGATTTTTTATTTTCTTTTGGATGCTTTAGAACATAATTCTTCCATGATGGGTTTAGGAACCCATATTTTATTTGATTTTCATCTTTTCTTAGAGGACCCTTGTGGTATTTTTAATAACTCTTTTTTCTTTGTATTCACATGTCGATTAGACTGGATATAGTGATATTCATATATAAGTGGATTCTTGAATTTTTTATTTCTTTATTTGGCATCTAAATTGCTTACTTGGGAATTATGGATGAATGAGGCTAATATGATAGGTTTAGATGGATGGATGGATGGATGGAAATTTCTCAAGGATACATGTCTTTTTTGATCTTGAGGTATGATGGGGGAAGTGGATGACAAGCTAAGAGTGATGGTAACAGTGGATGGTGGAATATAAGGACCCAATATAGATGGAAGGTTTCTGGTTTTTAGATTTGGGATATAGGGACCAAGGATGGATTTTGAGGATGAAAAATGGTAATGGATAGGGATGTCAACATTTATAGAGTGAGCTATGTTGTCGAGGCTCTCATATTTATGATTCATATTTACACCCATACGCTCATGAGTAGCTTGGATAGTAGTAATTTTGATGGGAGTGGCTGAATCTTGAGTGAATTTCTTCTTATGCAAAGGATTTGGAAGAATATGATGTTTTTGAACTGTATATGGAGGAGTATAACAAGAGGATGAGGGGATACTCTGATCTTGACAAGGATCTTTGGATAATGTAGGAAGAGTACTTTTCTCTTTATTTTCAATAAGCTCATTAGGGATGATGGAAGGAATATCTTGGCCTTTCTTGGGAGATGGATAAGATATAGGAGGTGGAGGGAAATCTTCTTGAAAGAAGTGAATGGATGTGAGGGGATCATCATAGGACTCTTGGAATATAGGATCTTGGTCAAAAGTTGGATAAGACTGGATAATTTATTGATCCTAATCTTCATTTATATTTTTTTCTTTGTACTTTAGATAATCCTCTTGACATGGAAACATGCATAAAGACATGGTAGGAGTTAGGATTCGCATAGGAGATTCTTGAAGGGTTGTTGGAGGATCATTTGGAGTAGATATTGAAGCACATGAAAGCTTGGGATCTATATTCTTTGAATCATGGAAAAGATTTGCAGAAAGATGAAGATTAGCTTGGATCTCTTTGAGAGGTAGCCCTAGAGAATAAACATAGCCAATATGAAAAGCATTAAGGTCTTTGTTTGACGTAGGCATGTTGGCTAGATGAGTGTTGGAATAAGTAGATGTGGAATGAGAAACACTACTATACATAGGTTCATGAGTTTGATCTTGCTTGAGATTAGTATCTTGTTCATCATTAGATTATTCGTTAGGATTTTCAACTTCAATGATGTCATCGTCAATGAGATCTTGGATTTTATGTTTCAACTCCATTCAATCTAAAGTTTTATGTTCATTATTTTGATGATAGGCACAATAGTTAATCAATAATACAAAACCATGTGAAGTGATTTGAGGTAGTGTGATGAGATTGTGTTCAAGAAACTCTTCCAAAGTTGATTCAATGGATTGTCCCAAAGGAGTAAATGATCTATTCATGAGACTTGTAGAGATATTGGATTCAAGATCATGGGGATTTGATTTATTGTTGTCACATGACTGATATAAAATACTCTCATCTGAAAGTGATCTAACATCTTCTTCAAGATCTTGATCATAGATTGAAGTATCATGAATTTGTGGAAAAGACTTTTGATAAAAAAAATTGGATTCTCTTGAAATTGTGAAGTAGGCTCTTGATCACAGATGAGATTAATGTAGGATTCTGAAGTAACATTTTTATTTGAGGAAAATGAATGTATCGATGAATCACGATCATATAAGGAAGGGAAAATTTATCTTAATGAGGATTTATTGGATGATGTATCATTTTCTTCCTTTAAGTCTTGAATTTGAGATCTCAAAGATTGGATTTGTTTTGATATGTCTTCAATAAGAATCTCGTATTCCTTGCTTGGAGTGTAGGATTTAGCCCATTTTTTTTTGGGCATTATAAGATTGGATTGATGTGTTTTTTTAGAAGATAGGAGAGAAGGTATGATGTGGGAATTGTTCTTGAGATCAATTTTCTATTTTTGACTTTTGGTTTGCATAGGCATGAATCACTTGATTGTCTAACATGTTCTGAAGTAAAAACCAATGTGTTGAACAAGTCCAAGGTAAATGATGATGCAAACAAGATAATGTCCAATCAAGAAGGAGATGCAAATGACTTAGATTTGAGTCAAGGTTAAGAAACCTAGATGATAATGCACTCGTGACTCAAAGAAGGACAACTGCTAAGGAAGATTATAGATGATGGAACTGATCAAAGGACTAAACCAACAAGTCAAGACTCATGACAGTGGAGATCAAACTATCAACAGATTAATATTAAAGAATTTTATGACAAGCTCACCATTCTGAAGGAATAACTACAAAATATAGGATAAAATCTAACCAGAGGTCTAGAAAAGATTGATAAGATTTTTTTATGCAGCCCAATTTTAACCATGAACAAGTATCATAAAGAATACCTTAAGACACAATAGATTATTTTAGAATTCTCAAATCTTCATTATTCATCCAACTACTCTCTATCTTACAATAACAAGAAACACCAATTTAGCCAAATTTGAAAATTACCATTTTTGGTAGATTTTGACAAAATCCATTATTTGCCATTTTTTGTAATTTTAAAAATAACTCCTAAAAAACTAATTTTTCCCCTAAATCTTCCCTAAACTAATATAAGAAGAATTTCCAACTAATCTTCAAAATTAGAAACATGATTTTGAAGTTATTAAAAAACACAACTTTTCTAAAAACTAAAAAAAATACTAAAAGCCAACTTTGGAGGCCCAAATGAACTTTCTAGCTCCCGAAAAGATGTCAAAATGGTTATCTACCATGATGAGCTCAATCGACAATCCAAATGGTTTCTCCTAAAAAATCTACTTGTAAAATTTCAACAAAAATGAACAACCAAGTCAAAAGTTATGATTGTCGAAAGTCCTTGCATCAATTTTAGATTTTTGCCAACTTACTGTTAAGGTTTTCATTCCATTTTCCATTTTTGCCAATCAGTTTCAGCTTTTGTTTCAAGATTTGACTGTCAAATGTTCAAAGTGTACAAACACATGTGAAAAAATAACAATACCTAAGCCTTATAGTCAATTGCCTGAGTGAGAAAATCCTTGCCGATTGACTTAGGTACACACCCAATAGCTAATCAGAATACAACCACCATCAACCACTCAATGGGTATAATAATGTTGTATTATCTAACTCCAAATGCTAATGGGGGCACAATATGATGAGTTCCTTGGGGGAGTTACTATCTCCCTTGCACTTGGATTATCCCACTTTCGGAGGTGAACCAGGTAGGCTGCTAATCTATGGATTCTAGTAAGGGTCTTTGTTCAAATACATTCTCTATGTTTGTGCAAGCACAATTTAGGCCTATAGCCCCACAAAGCACCTTTCCACCAATAGTCACATAAACGTGATTTAGACCCTAAGGCCCTACTATGTGGGCAGGCAAGAGTCGTGTATAAGCTCAAATGAAATCCAACTTCCAAGGCTTTGGCCTCAAAGAAGCAATTT
This sequence comes from Chamaecyparis obtusa, assembly GCA_027943335.1. Taxonomy (NCBI): domain Eukaryota; kingdom Viridiplantae; phylum Streptophyta; class Pinopsida; order Cupressales; family Cupressaceae; genus Chamaecyparis; species Chamaecyparis obtusa. Next base: position 531,790 of record BSBK01003419.1, read on the forward strand.
ATTTAATGTGAGTTTGAGTGGTGTGGCTTACACCTCATGCTCACGTGGGTCATTCTATAAGGGTGAGTACTTTTTCCCACTTGGACATGCCCATCTAAAGGAATGCAAAAAGGAAAAGAATAGCTACGAGGGTCTGAATTTATGATTTTCCCTCAAGGGGAAAATAGCACAATCTCCTATCCTTTTCACTATTTCAAAACACACCAAATAATTATTCTTTTTAAAATGTTTGCATGTGAGGTTCCTAAGAAAAAACAATGCAAACAAAATGTTTAGTTGTTTCCATCATAGGCAACCTGCATAAAAGCATCAATAGTCTTTTGCTTCTATTCTTTGGCGCGCGTCTTACACAAAACAAAGTCTAGGAAATATCTTCATAAAAACATCCTACATAAACTTGTTAGGGTGCTAAGAAAAACCACATAAATTGAAAGGGAGACCAACTTGTCAGAATTAGCAGAAACCTAATTGCATAAACCAGAAAAATAGAGAATAACTTTGTTGTTTTCAATAAAAAAACTTGGGCAGATTCTCGTATGAGAAAATATACCTTCCCATACAAGTTTCAATCTTGACTCGTACTATCTTGTGTTAATGCTCATACAAGCAAACAAGACTAGAGTACGGATATAATATTGAGAATTTACAAAAAAAAATGTGTTTGTGAAGATAGAAATTGATTTTTCTGTCCCATGGTGGGTGTCAGAGATG